>JAKLMK010000038.1:0-215437 GCA_022813445.1 Neophaeococcomyces aloes | reverse complement strand
CTATACCTCACCTCGCTCATACCAGTGGCCATCCTCGTCACTTCCGAATACAAGTCTCTCGTTACTCGCACCGGCGCCCTCTGCATCGTAATTATTCTGGTCCCAGTCGGCCTTTCATTCGTCCTCGCAGACAACATATACCTGCTGGGCGCTAATATCCTCTTTGGCTCGTCCGTCAACGCAGCGTCTTCTAATGGTGCACCAAAAGAGACAGGTCTGGTCATCACGGACTCCAGCCCTCCATCAGATCCGAGTACACGCATAACTCAATTTCATACAATCCTCAAATCCCTAAACTTGCTGGTACTGGGCCTACAACTTACTGTGCTCGCCACCTTGAACTTCAGTCTCAGCATGTTTCTTGGTGTACTCTGCTCTCCTCTTGCATTCTCAGGATATTACCCATCCTCGACCCTGCGGGCTCGTCTATCCCTCATCTCCGTTGTTCTCTTCAACCCATTCGTGGTAACAAACTTCGCAATCATGGCTGCGAAGATAACAGGGTACTACAATGACGAAGTTAGTATGACAGAGGTTCTCCGCCAATGGCTCGAAGCTGTGAGCTTTGGATGGAATGTCTGGGGTGCATGGGGTGTACCGGTCGGTGTGTTCTGTGTTTGGCTACCTGCTTGGATTGTCGCTGGATTTGGAGTAATGAGTTCGTTTATTGTGGAGGAGAATGGAAAGGTTGACAGTAGAGTCAAGAGGGTTGGGAACAGCGTCAAGAAGACGGTGGATGATGTCAAGCAGGTAGCTGCGACGGAGAGTAGTCAAATGCGCAAACGCAAGAAGTAGTATAACACAAGAGCATTCAGACATGTTTGAGACATCTTATATGTTGCAAATGTACATGGTAACGTCGCTTTACAGTTCTGCTAACTAGCCAATGCATCACCAATACCACGCGAAACCAGATCTCAATGCTCGACTGGGCTAGAAATTCATCAAGGGTCACAGATAGGTCACCTATATACTATCAACGACTGAACATCCCTCACAAATCGGTAATGACTGATTCGAGCGGTAAAGTCAAAGGTTCCAAGAAGTGAGTGGTATAAACAGAGAACCACTCATCCTCCAGCACTTGGAACTCAATTACCACGACAAGAAATCGTGTTCCTTAGGTTTACAGTACCACAAGGTGCTTACCATACCTATCTAAGGTGTAGCCAATTCACCGTCTGACTTTGCGTGTCCACTCAGAGGTTGTCAGAGCATGCACTGCCGTGTTGTTCACGAACCAACTGTGGGGGCGGCTTGTGGCTGTCCCTTCGCTCTTCACACTGCTCAGAGCTGATGAATGACACGGTTCTCTGACTTACACTCTTTCACTTCTCATCTAGTAAAAGCGGACTGATGTATGGACTCATAGACCCATGTCAACATCTATTCCGCTATCACAATGGGCGCCTGCCAACAGTTCAGCAGTGTCGAGCAATACACTTAACCAACATTCACAAGTAACTCAGCCTTATCCACAACCTACAAGCACTCCAAGTCAGACTTCAACATCAACTACAACCCATCCGAATGTTCGATTCTGGTCTCGAATCTGTTCGGCATATACAGCAATTGGGTTACTGGTGACTATTGTCTTGGCCGGTATTACCTTTGTGCCCACAAATGCCTCCTGGCGGCTAGACAAATGGACAGCCCGGAAAGAATATATTGATTATTGTATGCAAGTTAATGTATGTTCATCTCACATGAAGAGTCAATAATCACCTAACATGTTGGCAGCAAACTCTTGCACGAATATCTCCAAATTGCGCCGAAGCCTTGAACACTGATTTGGACCCTCCACCTCTGACTCGATTACTCAAGAGGCAGCTGCCGTTCGTCAAAAGATACTTCAGGCTAGCTCACGCAGCCGATTTAAATAATGTGCCGTGGTCGCCAACGGTATCGATCGCGCTCATTACGTGCCTTGTGTACGGAGCGTATAGACTCTATAGATTCGGCCAAGGTGTCAGGCTTGAGCTTAGGGTGCAATCAGTGAGGAGCATTGCCAGACGAGTGCCTACCCAGCGGACGATGATTCAAATTTCTGAGTATACTTCCATTGTCAAAGTCAGCAGCGTGCAAATACCAACGTCGACCGGGGACGAGCTTCGAGACCGATATCAACGAGCATATACCGAGTATCAGCCACCAACCCTTCGGGCTGAAGATAGTGATACTGATTCGCTCGAGTCTTTCAAGACAGATGTTTCAGCACTGAGCGACTACGGATCAACGACTACTGAGCCAGCAATGTCCACGATAATGGCTGCACAGAACGAAATGAAAGTACAAACTACTGAACAGGACTTCACCGAGATAATGAACGACGTAGATCGGCCATAGACATTGGGCTTGACCAAGGAAACGATAGAAGACACTAGGAGCGTGTACGGGCTGATGAAGGAGAAGAGATGGGTGGACTGAATGAAAGATCTGAAGAATTTACGTGAACTCGATCTCGCAGTCATGGCTTGCATCTTCAATCCTGTTGCAAATGCTGCTTCGGACGAACACAGCAGCAACTCTGTTCCCAGCAGTAGAGCTACTGCACAGCTCGGACTTCAAACTGTGTAAATCAGATTGGTAAAGTTGAAAGACTTGAGAATAGATAGCGTGCTTCTTAGACTATAGCAGTAGATTGCTTCGTGTCAGAGGTCGTCCACACAGGTCACACGAAGTCGGAGACGACTGACATAAGGCTTCACAGAAGACCCTCAAGTTGTTGTGCAGCTGCTTTTAGTTGTTGCCAGAACCTCTGCTCGAGTTTTCATAGCACATCATGTTATCTCTCGACTGACTAAGTCGATTGCATTGAGCTGGCAAGTTTGGTGTCAGTATTAGGGTTAGCCAGTATGATAACCCTAGCTCTGTCATCGGTTAAACCTCGATTGAGAGTCATCAACGACGTGAGCAATCAACAATTGGCGTTGCTGAGCAAAGTGCAATTGCTGGGGAAGCTCTGAAGATCGTGTGTTTACGGTATGCTATGGCGAACTGTTCGGCCATCATGCTTGGTGCGACCACGTTTATGGTCATGCCCGAAAGCTGAAAAAGTACCATCGCTATACGCTCGAATCACAACTCGCCAGATAACATCTGCGGCTACTGACTCTCAACCGGGCCATGTGAATGCAGTCGACGCCGCAACAGACAATGAGAGCCTTAAACTAAGGCCGACCAGTCACTCCCGTCTTCTGAGACAACCGCCGCCGCAGGACATACCTGTCAAGGTCGCCGGTAATGTTCACAGCAAGCGGACACACAAGAAGGTCGCTTTCTTGTTTGTTGGTGATGGATCGACCCACGAACCTATCCAGGCTGTGCTTCCACCAGATGGTGTGAACAAGTGAGTGGGGTTGAAAAGAATGTCGGAGCTGTGCTGACTGCGAGAAGTATTCAAAACGGCGCATACGTCGAGTTGCAAGGACGCTGGATTCAGACACAAGGAAGGAAACAAGCACATGAGTTACATGTCGATCAAGTTCTACACGTTGGAGATTCAGACCCTGAAGTGAGCAAACGAAAACGCAATAGGTGGAAACATACTGATATACTTCCTAGATCTCCCCTTTGCAAAAGAAGAGTATGACTGTGGAGCATTTGAGAAGCTATCCCCATCTACGACTTCGAGTACCTCTATATTCGTTACTTGCCAAGGCTCGAAATCAGGTTGTTACTGCTGCGCATGACTTCTACGGCGGAACAAACAATCCAGACGATGAAGCCATCTTTGTCCAACCTCCACTTATTACCTCATCCGACTGTGAAGGAGCAGGAGAAGTCTTTACCATTGGGAGAAAACCAGAGAAGACGACAGAGGCACCATCGTTGAAACAATCTATAGGATCAAATGCAGAAAGTGGGAAACTTTTCTTCGGCACACCCAAATACCTCACTGTCTCGTCACAGCTACACCTCGAAGCTTATTCAGCTGAGCTCGGAAATGTCTGGACGCTTTCACCAACCTTTCGTGCCGAAACATCAGACACGGCCCGTCATCTTGCTGAATTCTATATGCTAGAAGCAGAGTTTAGATCGATCACCGAGCTATCCCACTTGACCGGTAAAACACAACGGATGATCCAACACATCGCTACAAGCCTTATCAACCACCGTGTTGGTACTGAACTTCTAGCCTACCATGCCGATCCGAAACACAAATCTGACACAGACCCACCACCCAATCTCGAACAGCGATGGGATGCCCTCGCAGGCTCTGAATGGCAGATGATCACCTACACGGATACAATCAAAGAACTTCAAGCAGCTCATCAACATAACCGGCATCTCTTCACTTACAAGCCAACCTGGGATTCTGGTCTGCAACTTGAGCATGAACGCTGGATCGTCACCCATCTGGGCAACGACAAGCCAGTCTTTGTAACTCACTACCCCAAAGCTCAAAAGCCCTTCTACATGCTTCCTTCTTCTCTCACTCAGAACACAAACTTTGATTCTTCCCACGAAACAGTCGCTTGCTTCGACCTCCTCTTCCCATATGGTACTTGTGAGGTAGTTGGCGGATCTCTTAGAGAACACCGTCTAGAGCACCTCATCAACTCTATGCGACAGAAAGGTCAGCTTGTACCTTCTGTTGACAAAGCTCACGGGACTGCACAATCGAACAACAATCAGGACCCTGAAAGCAATATCGAGAAGCCCATAGATTCCAAACCCGACTATCCCTATCTTGAAAGTGGAGAGTCACTGAACACCTTGCAATGGTACGCTGATTTAAGGAGATTTGGAAGTTCACCGCACGGAGGGTTCGGAATGGGCTTCGATCGGTTATTGATGTATCTCACTGGCGTGAACAATGTTCGGGAAATCGTACCATTTCCTCGGTACTTTGGAAGGGCAGATTGTTAGGAGGCACGTTGCACTTTATCATTCAAATCGGAAATGTATTATCAAGGGGAAACTAAACTAATTTATTCACTTCTCATCCTCATTCAGCTCCAAGTCCAGAGAATCTCTCCTACTAATGTCCCCCGTCAAGAGAATGCACTCCTCCTTCCGTCCCACTATATATCCGTACATCGCCCATCTTCCTCCACTCAAACGAATTCCTATCTTCTCAACCCACAAGCTCTCACACAAACACATCCTACCGCAACCCAGCCACAACTCTCACACACTTTGCTCCACCACATCTCTACCAAGACTCATCACTACGACACCCTGCATCCATCCTCCCAGACCATCCCACTCCACCCACTGCAAACTCCAATCAACCAAACCGCCCAGTGAACGAAACACACTCCAAGCGCTGCAGGACACGCAGCTATCATAGCGACCCATCGTCGAGCTGCTGACCATGTGATAGCACTGAAGGTGTTTCTTTGCGAATGATATACGTAGGTTATATGAGGCACGATTGGTGAATGGTGGATGAATGGGTGTTTGGGGTTATATGTCAGGCGCAATGCGAAGAGATATGTGGGTGTGTGTGTGTGTATTTGTATGTTGTATTGCGGGTTGTGATGGATTTGGAGAATATGTACGATAAATACTGTAGGGACTGGTTGTTCGGCGTGTTGCTAGCCGGTGAACAGTCATGTCGATTTCTTGAAATCACGGTTTTTAATTCGATGATCTTTCATCGATATACGGGTGGTGTTAGCTAGCTACCTAGGTAGGTAGGTACTCACTGCTCCGAGTATACAGTGGCCTTGTTTTCAACTCTCAACTTGACATGATGTTACGGGATCGGACAGGTTATCCATAATAGAGGTATGATTGTAGCTAGCTTTACAGTACCATTGGTGCTGCGACTAGTGTTGTGACTCGAAGGAAGTGTTGTGTACAGTGTTATGGCTGTTAGGTACGACAGGACCCCTAACTAGGTATGTAGCTCTGTCGTTGATACATGGAGGATCTAAGTACATACTCTAGGTATATAGATATAAAAGCGGTTAAACATACATGCCACGATAACAGTACGGGCTTTGTAGGAAGCTTTTGTAATAGCACATTTCAGCGGATTACTAGTACCTTGGTTTCATTTACGACAGGGGTGTATATGTCATTTGATTGTCCAGGCACCAGGCGCAGTCTCTGACGTTACTTGGGGAAAATACGGCTAGTGTTAGTAGTCATGGCGGGATTCATTCTTGGTGACTCTCCTGGGACAAGTAGTCGCTTAAACGAGAAGTGATATGAGATGAGAGTCCGCGGTCTGGTGATCACCATAGAACAGAAACCAGGGATGTGCTTCGGAGGTTCGCGAGGAGGGTAAGTATGACTTGACCACATGGAAAGCTCGTTCGAGGACTGGATCAGGTGTTAAGATGCTGGGTATGGCGAAGATGTGCGGGTGTGGTCGTGAGGACGGGAATTTGGTGTACTTCGGTATTGAATGTCAGGTGCTCAGGGTTCTGGAAACGGCTGGCAACGTGGCACAGAATGCGATGGACAATGAGATATCTGGTGTCGTTGCTGGCATCTTAGTATTTACTTTATGAGCATAAGGCTGGTAGGTGTGAATATTTGACCGCAACACCATATCGAGACTCAGAAATCGAACGCCGAAGCACAAGACGAGGTTTGTTTTTGTGACGATGATTGCATGGCGGCTTCAAGATTGCAGATGCTGTCTTCTCGACAACCTACCTTACCTAGCTTCTGTTCTCGTACAGGCTGAACGACTCTGAGCTGTTGTCGTTGCAGGACACAGAGGAGAAATGCGTTGGTACTGGCATGAGCTGCTCGACGGCGTTCCTATGCGCGAGCGAGCATGAGCACATGCATCTCGCCCGCCGCTGACGAAAGAGTTGTTCATGAGCACGACATCGTGTAGAGGATGCGCGATCGGGTCAGAGCGAATTGCATGCTTCTCTTTCGAAAGACTGGCATCAATAGACCACCACAAGCTCGCGTCTGGTAACGCCCTTTCGTAGAGCTCGGGGCTAGCAAGTAGATCAATATGCTGTTCCCGAGAGGCTGCTCGACGATAATGATGATGAGCAGTACGTTAGCCTGTTCCTGCTTGGCAAGTCGTCGTGGTGGTCAAATGATGAGAGCGTCGAGTACAACGTGAATCATACCTATACAGCAAGATGAGACGTGAATGCATCGGCTCAATCAGCTATTTCCGAGCTACCTATCGTTCCTAGCGGCTGATCAATCACTGGCAGTCTGGAAGTGGCGACTGTCTTGAACTTACGATGTTGATCGGACGGAGTAAACATGCCGACTTACACATCGCACGAAGGGTCTGCACGGAGAATTATTGCGTATAGCTCAGGCCCGTGATGATGAACAAAAACTCTATAACAATTGCTTTTTTCTGTTCTGATGCCAGCCATTTTCATTCAAGACGGTACGTGAGTGGCATCTCTTGAAGTGGATATCGTTTGCACAGAGCTCAAGAATTGAGGTTCTCACTAGTGTGCGCTGGTAGGCTATAGATTTAGAATGAGAATGCACTGAGGCTGCTTGTTGTTGTTGAAGCCTTTCTTGTTGTTGTGTATGGTGACAGTCGTGATTGGACACCTGTCAATCAAGGCAAATTTTTGAAACCGCCCGTGGTGGATGCACGTCAGCCAATCGATGGTGGCTTTTGAGCCGGTACACTGAGTTGCCTGATGCCGTCGCTAGGACCAAAACGGTAGCTGCAGTAGCACGTATTCGAGGCGTTTGTTGTGGCTCCGGAGCTGTCGAAGAACAAATTTCTCATTGTGAATCTTACAGCAGCCAACGTCAGCAAACCATGATTAGAGCTCGAGTGGCAGCTAGGCGGCAGCATACACCAAACAGGATATCAGCACTGGGTACAAGTGGCTGGACGAAAGTCGCTGCAGGTCATGCTTGTGCGACCTACCTGAGTGGCGCTCTGGTCTAGACGATTGAAGGGTCTGATACGAGGATGAGGATCAAGCCACAAGACCAGCTCTGAGGCGGACAATTTGTTCGCCATTGATGCAATGGCTAATGCGTGCCTGATGTGAAGCGATTAGCGATCTGCACAGAGTTGTTGAAAAGTTTGCCTTGACTGTTCATCACCTACCAGAACTCATATTGCTGGCATGTGTTGAGCAGACTTTCTGCATTACTCTACGACTATGGCTAGCGTTGGATATAAAGACGATGTCCAGTCTCTTATGATAACAAGAATGGTAGGTCGAGCCTAAGGTAGGATTCAAAATACATATCAGATCGGCGGATCAGCAGGAGACATGCACAGCCAGAGCATGTCTTAGGCTTTAACAACCTCGCTGGCAACATTACACGGACAATTGAGTGTCGGACGGCATGAACCTTGAGCACCATTCTCGTGGATGACGAGCCAAGCACTGACACAATGACATGCACACGCGTTCAATGCAAGTGCTCGCGGTTGAATGCATCTCTTGCTGTTACCGGCCAAGTATCAGCGGTCTTGCCAATGAACGAATTGGAACGTGAAACTATCTCTTCCAAACCATGGTGGCAACGTCCGGTTTATCTGCTATTGGAATTGGTCTTGTAAGACAAAGGATCTGAAAGCTCGACTTTTATTGACGGGTTCGGAGCACCATCATTCGCCGAGTATCCGAGCTTCGTCCACTGTATAGACTCTGTTGATTCTTCCACACGAGCAAACCTGTAACAGCAAATTGAGCTTGAGACATGCGCTCCCCAACTCAGAGTGTCTGCAGAGGTCCTTGTATGGTCTCTCGCATCCATACATCTGGCGCGGGTTTTACAGTCACAATCGGAGCTTTTGATACTGAGCATGAGATGATATGCAGGCTACTTTAGCAGCCCAATATAGCTGATTCATTCTGCAAGAATGGAACAAGTGCAAAACACCCAGTACAATGAGTAACCAGCCATTTCTCAGTCGAGACTTGTGGCAAGCCATTGAGCTTTCATGCGGAGTAAATGCGGCTGTATTATCAGCTTTCAACTCGAAATGCAACCGTGCTTGTAGAGCAGTGGTGTGATATTGGTGAGGTTTGCGTGTCTGACTGTGCAATTTCTGCTGTAGGCAAACAGCAACGAGTCAAGTGCATGTTCCTGGTTTTGTGCAAATCTTAATTCACGCACATCCAAGATTCCCCAGACTTTGACAGACAGACGAGCGCCACCTTGGGCAGTGGAGGAACGCCGTTGTTTGATGCTAACGGAGCTTGAGAGACCGTTGACGCCGACTTGTCCTTATCGATATGCGATAGATCTGCGTCGACCACAACTTTCAGAACGCGATCTGGACTTCTGGACTCTCGTGCTGATATCGACGAGTGCTACGGGGACAGTTGCGTCTGTTTTTGTTGCACGTCAATCTTATATGTCCGCATAGAAAGACGGAGAATTGAAAAAGCTTGGGAAGCACTGCAGCAGTTCGCTGCCGGTTGACGCAGGAAGTAGCGAGGTGTCAATGACGTTCCTTCTGCTGCTACCCGCGGTCAAACCTCGTAGCTGGCAGGATGAAAGCAAAATGATACAAACAGCATTGCGAGATGCTTGCCGATGATTCGATCCTAGAGATGTTTAACTTGATTGATCCACGTTAAAAGAATGGTAGAGGTCGATCTGGTCGGTGAATCGGTGCTGTGTACTCGCCGAGCACCGACGCCACGAGACGACACATGATCTGCAAATCAACCAATCAACGGCCTGAAACGTGCTCAGTACCCAGTTGAGCCGCAGCCACGGGTTTTCCTACTCGTGTCGAGCTGTCGAACTTGAAGAAGAATTAATTTTTGCCAAGAGCCGTGCTCGAAGATGACCTCATTTGCCCGTTCCCAGGCCATGGGCAAATCAAAGCGCATTGCTGCTGTTTGCCGCTACTTGCGGCTACCGTAAAACGTGTCGCGGAGGGCAATGCCCGCGTATTGAGAAAGCGCAAACCAGTGTTTTCAACATCAATTTCAAGGCAGGCGACACATCAGTGAGACCTTGTCGTGCGTGGCTTCCCTGAATACAGTAACTGTGTTGCTGAACAGTCACGTTGGAACATTGGGGGATCATCCACGGGACCTAGGCGAGTTGACAATTGAACGATACCCATACCACCCCTGTTCGCCTGTCGGAGTATTCTCACATGGATAGTAGTAGTAGCATCATTGGTTACATTTTGTAGTGTCACGGCTCTGGGATGTTGGTCAGCTGCTTATGAAATCAAATTCTTATTCTGCGTCGATTGCGACGAGCCCAGACTGATCCTTTTGGAGGCAGTAAAAGTCCTCGTAAGCATTACTGCAAGAGGTGCTCTTGGCCGTGTGACCACGTTGAGCAGGAGACCAGCCCAGAAACAGCATTGATGTTTGGGCTTGCAGCACCCAAATGACCACAGCCCAGATCTGACTCAGGCGGGTCTGCCAGCCAGCCCACACTCTTAGTAGGATGGGACACAGACCTATCACGCAGCCCCGTCCACAAACGCGGCACTTCGGTCAGATCTGGAGCTGATACTCTCGTGTCAACCTGCCTCTACCACCCCTGCCACGAACCCCTGCTGACTTCGAGACCCGCCGAAGTTGGTGCTCTTTCCATCGGCTGCGACGATGCAGCGCTTACGCCGCGACATCCATGCTTAGCCTCCAAACCTTGTTGGACGCTTTGGTGGAACCCGGAAGCGAGCAGCACTTGGGCGCACTCCCATGTCTGAAGTCCAACTAACACTTGCCCAAACCGTACTTGGGCGTGTCCCTTTCAGCTGCACAGCGCCTCCAAAAGGATTCATGAATCCAGCCACTGCAGTATTACTTCCATCTAACAAACCCTTGCCCCATAAACTTCCTGGAACAAACAACTGTGCTCATTCAGCATTTCCTTCTTCTACAACATCTGACACGTAACTCTTTGTGGCAGTTCATCATTCAACCACAGACTCTTGGTGGAGCAACCGGCTGAACCAGATCTCTACGAACTTCCTACACAACCTTCATATACAGAGCTGCTCCGCTGTTCTTAGCTCTACATTTTCCTCCATATATTCAGACTCAGGCACGAAACAACACAAGTACTTTTGCATCGGCTACTAACTGAACGTGCTTGACACGGTCAGCAACTACTGTTCGCAGTCTAAATCACCATCATAATGTCACGCTCAAACAATGGCCAACCGCGGCCAGTGGGTGACTCCATGGCCCGTGCTCTACACCAAGACTTATTACATATGAAGTTGAGCAACCTACCCCGGTTATTACCTCTCGAAGAAGACTTCCACATGCACAAACGAGAACGTTCGGATCCAAGCACTGCAGGTACTGAAGGGTCAGATACCTCGAGTAGATCAAGGGGATCAATGGATTCCACTCGTACGGAAGACACCGATATCCTGTTAACTCCAACACCCTTCCGATCAAGAGCAAGCACAACCACAGAACTATGGCAGCCGGATCAACAAGTCATAGCACCAAACTATGTTCCCTGTAAACCACCAATAAGAGTGATACTAGGGACTGCTTCAGTCGGCTCGAAGAAATCCCCACTGGCCAAGATTACAACTGTGGAATCAGTCGCCAAGTTTACATCCATGTTCAGAGCACGAGGTTACAATGATATCGACACAGCAAGAGCCTATCCTGTGGGCAGAGGAGGCACTTGTGAACAGCTATTAGGTGAAAAGGAACTAAAGTTACCAACCTGGGCAAACGTCTCCACCAAAGTATCAAGTTTCATGCCTGGCAGCCATCGGACCAAGAACATCAACCAGAGTATCGAGAAATCGCTAGAGGCACTTGGAGCAGACGAGGTTGATATCATGTATCTGCACGCCCCCGACCGTGCTACGCCCTTCTCCGAAACCTGTGAGGCCATGCATGAGGCATGGTTAGATGGCAAGTTCCAAAGATTTGGTCTCTCTAACTACACCGTCGAACAGGTCGAAGAGATCGTAAGGATCTGTGAGGAGTGTGGCTACAACAAGCCTACCGTTTATCAAGGACAGTACAACCCAATCTGTCGGGGTGCCGAAGACAGGCTATTCGAGGTTCTTCGAAAACACAATATCGCCTTTTACGCCTACAGCCCTTCCGCATGTGGTTTCTTCTCCAACAAAGTTACTCGAGCTTCGACAAAGGATACCGACAGCAGATGGAATATCGCGTCACCGCTTGGTGCTAAATATGCTGGCGATTACTTTCACGACCCTCTCTTCGCTGCTGCGGATACAGTTCGAACTCAAGCCAAATTGTATGGCATTTCGGGTCATGCAGCAGCACTACGGTGGACCACGTGGCACTCTCAGCTCGATGCCGCCTGTGGTGACGCCGTCATCATTGGTGCTTCCAAGCTTGAGCAATTGGAGGAAAACTTGAACATTCTCGAGCAAGGTCCTCTTCCAGAAGGCCTTGTCCAAATTATGGACAAGATGTGGGATCAAGTCAAGCAACTTGAGAAAGGTCCTCGATTCGCATTTGTCTAGACTTGAGACTTGCTGGGCGAGTCAACAGCATGATCCTACAATTAATAGTACAACATTTATCTCTTTTCAAGGGCATCTGGTGCTGGACATGGTCACCAGAATGGCATATGAGGAGCATGGCATCACGAGCATATGGGATTCATGGTTTTGGTCAATGGCGTTGGACATTTTTTCTTCGGAAGCAGAATCCCTCAAGTGCTGAGATGGATATTTACCAATATAGTTAGTGATGATTTTGGAGGGATGAAACGTTTGTATATGATACCCATCTGAGTATATGTTTTGGTAGCTAGCTAGAATGCTGGTGGACAGCAATGACCTCCACAATGGAAGGCACAATCAAGACTTGATCGTCTCAAAAACTTTGACAGTTCTGCTTCCTTCGTAGGTTTTGTGTGTTGTATTGTCGGCTAACGTTCGTATCATTTGTTGAAGTCTCCCCATCTCGACCATTCAGCTTCCCCCATGATGGCACAATGTCACTGCAGTGACACGTTTACATTTCAATTCACTAATAGCTACACTACGTCTCGTCAAGACCGCTTTGAGCTTCATTGTTTACCAGATGAACCTCTGTTCAAGCATCCTGAAATATGTTCTAGGCATAAAAACCGAATTGTTCGTGCTCTGGTTCCTACTGTACACATCTCTTGCATTGAAAACAACCGCCAATTATAGAATCGAGTTTGCTTGGTGAAGGTCGAGCGTATTTGTCAGGCTTGATTCGGTAGTGTATTTGCCTGGCTGTTCCATAACCACGCGATGTTGAGTGGAAGCAACCGCCCCAGGCAAATGCTACAGCAAGAATTAACGAGGCATGTTTTTCATCTCGCATGGCCAATGCACCTGGCTCCATCGTGGTAATGCCGGCTCATCGAGAAACACACATTGCATCGAATTTCACCCTCCCTCACTACGTACTGTACAGGAGCGTCAATTTCGCGCACCAATAAGCATATACGAGCTCTTTCAAAGATACGACGCTCACCAACAATACAGTAGGACATAATTCCATGAAGTGAAGCACTGTTACAGTATACAGTCCAGAACTGTCAACCTCGACCGTCATTTTCACATCAGTGTCACCAAGATGCCCCCTGTGACGTGTTTCCCCTCAATCCTTCTCACCACCATGTATTATCAATCGCCTATCATCTTTCTTATCGATAGCAGTGTGAGCCAAAATTTCATACGCCTGTTGATCTCAACTGTGCAAGTGGTTGGTGGGATCAAAAACCATGCTACAAAATCATCACAACAGTGTCACTTTCAAATCCTTCTGTATGCGTGCTTTCTCTTTGGCAAACGCTAGACGACCTGTCAGAGCCGTGCGATTCGAGTTGCTCCTGAAAGTGTCATGGCATCGAGATCGAGTGGGCGCCAAGTCGAACGATGGCTGCTTCCTTCATGAAAGCCGCGACGCCTTTTAACACCAACCAATGCCCCCACCAACTCCATAATGTACTGTACCTGCACATCTGTTTCCGCATTTCAGCAGATACTCAGCTCAATGCCAATGAAAGCCCTACAGTAGGCTGTTTATGTTTAGGGATTTCTCACAAGACGCCATTGCACATGTCAGCATGAGGCACACACGAAAGGCAGAGTGCCCAGAACGTCTGTGCTGTACTTTTGCACCTCAGCGCGAATTCAAGACTAGCGGTAGGCTCAGCTTGCCAACTCTCTGCGGCTGGACTTCCCCAAAAATTGGTGCAAATTCGTGATCTAGATTCTCCTTGAAGTTAACCACAATTTACAAGCATAAAATTTTGGTTGATGATACGAAGCTCAACTACCCAGGGTACTACCTTACCGAACTCATGGTAACCAGTACCATAGTCGAACAGAACCGATGTTGAACCATCAACAATTTACCGTTCCGCTCTCATCGGGTATGTTGCACAACTGGGCACCTTCGCCCGGGCACGCCATCCTTGGAAACATCAGTATTTTGCAATACCATATCGCCGAAAGCTCGAAAACCGTGAAATGTCCGAATCCTCGTATCAGTTGGAAGCTTGGTTTTCAAAGCAAACTTTGTTCTCAAGGAACGGCAAAATGCAACCTCTGCATCCATTATCTATCATCAACATAACGAATTGAGTTGAACTCTGTTCGTAGTATGTTCATTTTCAGACCTCGTTGGAGTCTGCGATCCTACGGAGCGGTATGTGCGACGCGTCGACAGGGATACCCAGCACCTCCATGCGCCTACCTGGATGTCAGCACATGGATTCAACGTGCATTGCACTATCGATAACAGTGGACTCTACCAAACCCAACTGCTCCTTTGCCCTGCATTTGCCCCATGATCATCCTCTAGACCAACCCTGAAACCTGGCCCCCAAATCCTGAGACTTGCATCACAAAGTCATTGCGAGACAACATATCACAGTTTCTCCAGATGTGAATGTGAATCAGATTATCAGTCATACTAACAGAGCGAGAATTGTTTGCATAAGACTCGACATCACAGCCGAAGCTATAGTAGCTAGATACAATACTGTACCAAACATATGGACACACTAACAAACACAAACGTCCGAGCTTGAAGCCACGAGTGTTAGCGCTCATATCACATTACCTGGCCTACCAGACTGTACTGTACTATACGCTTTACAAAGAGACAGGACCAAACAAAAGGCCGTGGCGGTTTATCTTATCATATGGTTCGGCAGGCACCAGTAACGAACCACTGATACACGTTTCCATCCTCATTTCCATACCCAACCGGCGGGATCGAGTCTTGCATTATACAGTACAATACAGTACGCCTGCATCCTTCGAATCACAACACAACCACATCATACCTCCCGTCATATTGTACAACAACTGAAGACTCTTTGTGTGATGGACCGTTTCACATCATGTCATATTACGCCAAGTTATATCAACAAGGTAATGATCAGCGTGACACGGAATACAACCTCGAGGTTTTGTTTCTGTTTCATCGAATCACATCTGCTCTCCATCCTTTAACCATCTATGATAGGTAGACTGGACTGAAATTCAATGTATGAGTCTTGGATTTTTGGTCCTGGAGGACCCCGACCCGACCCTGGTAAGACGTTCTATAGAGTTGATGTGTTGTGATTGTGGTTCAATGTCATGGTCGTTGGTTTGGTCGGCGGACTATAGAAGCGCTGATGCTGAGATGAACGTATGTTGAAGGTTAAAAGAGGTGCAGAGTGAGAGTATGGCTTTTCATCGTCGCTGCTCCTATTCCTCTTGTAAGGCTCAGGTTAAGAATCAAAGCTCATGGTGAACACGGTAAGCCAGGGTAAGTCATCGGTATCTGTCATGAGAGTACAGTGACCTTGTTCTATATATCCGTCAATCTACAACGATTGTCTAATCCGGTCAGCGTGGTCCGCTCATCACAACCATGAAATGTCACTCTCCATACCAGACTGTGTGCACTTACAAGTAGGTAAGTAGTCACACCACGTCAGCATCAGGTACAAGTCTCATTACATCCACCCTATCATGGTACATTACACCATAGTCTATAAAGTCCACTGTACAGCACTCCAACACCACCATTTAGATATGCAAATAACAACCTTGACGAGTGATGCATGTACTGCACTTCCACATCAACTCTATAATTCTCCGTCCCTATCTATCTATCTACCTGAACGTACTTAGGTACCTAGGGACGTACAGTAAGACAGACAAGTGTCCCTCCCTCACTACACCTTTCGCTCGCTGGTTAAGCAACCAATCAATCAATTCAAGTAACTCAACTTAACCAAACAAACAACTCACCGATATTCCCAAACTAGACTCATTATATACTGAGGTAGCTTTAGTCTTTCTCTGGGATGTAGGTACTGTATCTACATCCACGTCACTAAGGTACTATCCGTACACCACTACAATACCTCCGTCCCCACGTCGCGATATCTCAGCACAGCACAGCACAGCCTACACGGTCCTACTGTAGTAGCCTGAAAATACGTCCAACCAAACGCATTAACTAAGTAACACGATTGGAGGGGATAGAAGGTACCCACTCATTCATTCACTTCGGCTGTTTACGCTTGCTAAATATGGCTGGGACGTGGTTGTGGTTGTAAACTGCGGGTGGGATGGTGGGTTAGGCGGAATACGTATATTATGGAGTGTTGTACTGTGATGGAGATGGGCTGTGTAGGGGGGACGGTTGGTATAGGTGACTAAGTAACTTGGCAAGTACTTGGTACTTCAATCGTGTTGTGGAAACGGGGTTGGGTGTGGAAGGGGAAAAAAGAGGGGGTGTTAACAGTGTTGTGCAGAAGAGGCAGAGGGGTTGTGTTTGTGTAGGGATATGGTACAACTTGACGTAAATGTCATCCAGTATGCTGTGTAAGAGTCCTGCATGGTTGCGTGAGACGCAGGTTGGGGATAATTACATTATGCAAGGGTGTTGTGTTCTGTGTTGTACTACTGTACAGGTGTGGTTGGATTTAAGATTTCAAGGACGGTGCATGCCGTGTAATGGGATAGAGTTGCACGGCGGTATGGAGAGGACTTGGCTTGTGCAACAATGGGGGAATAGAAATTCGGTGGAGGAGGGGTTGGGTTGTTCAGAGGGAGGCTTGATTATTTTTTGTTCCACGACTGGAGGTTGGCAGACGGATATGTGTTGTACTGGAGGTTAGGGAAGCGAATCTTGGGTTTTAGTGAAGAGTGCTTTGCGGTGTTTACTGTACTGTATGTTCTAGAGTACTTCAGAGACGCGACTTGTGTGTGGATGGCATGTGAGGCGCTCTGGTCTTCAAGCAGTAGTCCAACAGAGTTGAATCTGTGGCTTTTAGAATCATCAGGAGCTCTAATGTTCGTGCCTCTCATGGAATGATCTGAGATGTAAAACAACATGAATGTAGCTTTGCGTCTGCCGTTGTTGAACAGAACATGTCTCCCCTTTCACTGTCGGTCTAGACTTATTGGCCGCAGGCGTTTTGCTTGGAGAATGCTCTTGGCCCATAGCGACAGGTCAAGACGAGCAATATGCCAAGTAATGCCGAGACATGCCACGGAAGCAGAAGCTGCAAGTGCTGCGTTTGCAATAATGTTGCCTGATAGAGGAGTATTGAACCTAGTAGTACGATAGAGTGAGCAGAGGGCCAGATGGTCGAGGCTTAAAAAAGGATCCTAGTCGCTGAGTAGTGCAGGCGCGAGGCAAATTTCTCAGCAAGAGCACCATGGAGTGCCGACAACATTCGGACCCCTTGAACAGATAGGTCTTGCGCAAGCCACAAGCAGTCGTTATCACTAATCTCCAGCTGTTGAACAAGTAAAGTCAACAGGCATGGCACAGCAAGCAAAAGTCCATCCCTGTTGACAGCGGTAACCGTTAGCGACGTCGGAGAAATCATTACCCACGAATGTGCAAACACGTGAGGTGAGCATGAATGGTCTAGGCCAGCCACCTTCATCTGAGGAGTACAATACTTGCAAGCTGTTCGGCCCGGTGTTGCTGATCACCACGTGTTGTGCTGTGGTTGCGACATGTGAGTTCGTGCGAGTTTAACTCTTTCAAAAGGATCAGCGATCTGTTGAGCCTGGAAGTCAAACACTAGCTTAGGCTGCATGCTTGTCGCAGATTCATCAAACCTATACACAAGCACTTCACTGAAAAGGGTTGTTGCCGTGCTGGAATTCAGGAGGTCGTGGCTTGTACTGTGTTCAGCTCGCTTAGCCAACAGCTGAAGGAAGATTCGTGGTCAAGTAAGCTTGGCGCAGCATGGTTTGTGTCGAAAACGTGTTTGGTGCGATCAACCTCGTGATCTAGAAGCCAAAATCTGGCTTTCCAGATGGCTGTGTGCAGGTTGCGTAAGCGCTTGGAAGAGTGGTTGGTTGTTGAGTACTTTTGTCCACGGAAGGTTTGCACAGTTGAGGTGAATGTTCAGCTCAGCCAAGCTCAGCCTTGCCTCATTTGAGCCAAATCCGTAGCGACCGGGGTTGACAGACCAATCATTGGTGAAGATTTCTCAACTACGACGAGTGCGGAAATTCTAGCTTGAAATTGAGTTATCGATTCTGCTGCAGTTGTGTAAAGTAAGATTCTCGTCCTCGTACTATGCAAGTTTATCGTGCATGCATGTATGTACTGTAAGCTTCTAGTGAACTTCGCTTGGATCTCTTCTCCCCTCATTGGTGAAAGATGTCTTTGAGACGGTCTGCTGACTGCATGCTACCCCGGAAATGGATGCCTTGACCGCTGCAGTGGTGTGAAGGTCTAGCTGTTTGTCGGTTCTACCGAACACGATGGATTGCACTAAGATAGTGCATATTCCGGCAAAAGTTGACAATTCTGCATCTGAGCATTCATGGCAGTGTTGATGCAAGCTATGTTAGCGACATATTAGACATGACTCGCGGGGAACGGTCGTGAGTCTGAGGCGTTGCACCGAAGAAGCATGGTGTGATAAGAGCAAGAAGGGCGGCCCAATTAGGACTTTCGCTGAGACACAGCAGCCCAATGACAACCGAACATTAGATTTGTGGGATGATTGACTGCGAAGAGTTCAAGCTATTAGCTAGCGAATTGGGTCTTAGACCTGTATATCTTGACATCTTCATTAGGTTAGCTCGGAAACTGTTCATTGCGAGAGGTTGAAGGCTCACGATAGTTTCACCTCTCAAGACGAGTGGAAGGCTTTGAGAACCCATGTAAGAGCAAAGCAGGTGGTGAGCACAGAGGGCGATAAGTAAGGTGGTTGCATATGGGTGTTTGGCCTTCCACAGGATCCGCAATCTCTGCAATATACTTTTGTTATACCGATGTCAGCATAATGGATGTTCTATACCCTCAGACTGTCGTGAAAGGATCTCATAATTGCAGAACTTAGATAGATAGCAGCTCTTCGATTTTTGACCATCTTGGCGAGGTATAAGCATATTGCTCAAGAACCAGAAGAACATTCGGTGTGAGCTATTGTGAATGGGAACTCGGTGCGCTTCGAGAGGCACTGTGAATGAAATGCTTGGGTTTTTCGAGACGAACGTTTTATATGAGATCTCTGTTGGACCAACGTTTAGCAGGACATGTGCTGTACCCGAAACAAAGGCAGACAAATCAATCCATTCATAGATAATGCCATGAGTGAGGATGTTGACTGATAGTCTGTTTGATCCTCACGAGCCGTTCAAGCATTTCAGTGTCTCGAATCTCTCAATTGTAGAACATGAAGTCTGGATACTCTGAAAACAAGTAACGTAAACAATTCTTTGAATGAACTCGAAAGGGTGGTAATATTGTACATCCATTATAATACTCTGCTGATGATGGAGATACCCTTGGGTACAAGACAACTCCTTAACTGTGAGAACATCCGATTCGTGACAGATCCGACATCTCATCATAGAGTCTTCAGATGTAGAAAAGGTCCATGGCCTCCTGGTGAAGCTTTCGATATCAGTTGTGTCTGGTCAAAACCGGGAGGTTAATGAGCTCTACTAGTATCTGAAATGAGAGCTGGATCTCGGAAGCTATTATGTTCCGATCCGGCTCGTCCAGCAAACTCCCCGCACTGTCATTTTGGGGAACAGGCGCGTCCACAGACAATTTCGCGTGCTGAAAGTGTAGAATCTTCGAGACTTTTTGGAACTGGTAAACAAACTTGCGTTGCTGAGCAAACAATACTATCTCTCTGCATGAGTGCTACTAGACTCTTGCACACTCTCAAAGAACTGAAAAGACCTTCACAAAAGCACTTGACGGAATACACACACCTCAAAAATGGCAGACAGCAAGTCGAGTATGTTCATGGCGTTGACCGAATTCTGAACAAGGCTGACGAATACAGATCGCCCAAGGGTTTACTTCGACATCAAGATCGGCGACAAAGATAAGGGTAGAGTTGTTTTCGAGCTGGTAAGTCTTTGACATCGTGTTCTTTGGAGGTTTCTGCTAATAATAGCTCAGTACAACGATGGTATGCTACCTCACAGATCAATCCTTGATCCTGAGACTAACTTCAAGAACAGTCGTACCAAAGACTGCAGAGAACTTCCGAGCTCTATGTACCGGCGAGAAAGGAGTTGGAAAATCTGGCAAGAAGCTGAGTTATCAGGGGTCGATCTTTCATCGAGTTATCAAATCCTTCATGATTCAGGGTGGTGATTTCACGGCATTCAACGGAACAGGAGGAGAATCCATATACGGTGAGAAGTTTGATGACGAGAATTTCGACCTGAAGCACGAGAAACCTTTCCTCCTCTCCATGGCAAATTCAGGACCGGGCACAAATGGTTCTCAGTTCTTCGTCACCACCGTTCCTACTCCTCACCTGGACGGCAAGCATGTGGTTTACGGCGAGGTCATTAATGGCAAGAACATTATTCGAGAGATCGAGAACCTGCCTACACAATCAGACAAGCCAACACAAGACGTAGTGATATCTGCTTGTGGTCAACTTGAAGGTGCCGACTTCGATACCGCAACCACCAAGACAGCAGATTCAACCGGTGACCCTTATGAGGATTTCCCTGACGATCAAGGCCAAAATCTAAAAGGCGAGGAATATTACAAAATTGCGGCCGATCTCAAAGAGTTCGGCAACAAGGCATTCAAGGCTGGTGATGTCGAAACCGGTATTGAGAAATACCAGAAGGGCCTCCGATATCTCAACGAGTATCCCACTCCAACTGATAGTGATCCTGCTGATCTCAAAGACAACATGGATGCCATTCGATTCACGCTACACAACAACTCTGCTATGCTAGCCAACAAGGCCAAGCGATATCAGGATGCACAAAAATGGGCGACCTTCGCCATCGAAGCTGCCAACAAGAACACCAAAGATACCGACAAAGCTAAGGCGTACTACCGACGAGGCCAGGCAAGAGTTGGACAGAAGGATTTTGAAGACGCAGTCAAGGACTTTGAGGAAGCTGCCAAACTTGCACCACAGGATGCCGGTATCAAGAATGAGCTGGCCAAAACCAAAGGTGCTGTCAAGGAAAGTGAGAAGAAGGAGAAAGCTGCTTTCAAGAAATTCTTCAGCAGCTAAATCTCGCATTGCCTGCCCTCACACTGCATTGCAGAACAAACATTCATGGTTTTTGATAGAATAGCAGCAAGCGCTCAAAACATGATGAGATACGATTAACGAAAAATACAGCTCTTGAAAGAGATAGAAAGCTTCGAACACTGCCGCAAGGTTAGAGAAATCAAATATAACAGAAGATGACAATTCCTACATCTTACCAATCTATTTCATAATCTATCAGTGTTCCAATGAGCCAACCAAGACATCTAACATTGCACAGATCGCACAGATCGCAGTGATTGCCTCCACTTACCTGCTGAATGTCATTTCGCTTCATGGAATGAGGTAGTATACACTCAATCAACTCGAGAAGGGAGTTCGTGCCATCGCACGTCCTTCTCCCCTCTGTGCTTCCCATTCATGTTATTTAGCTTCATTCCCTATCGGCACACATCGAAGTGCGACGAACGAAACTCACAATCAACATCGATGTCATATGGTAGCTACCTCGCGCACGACCGGACGTCATATACCTGAACACTGCATCTCAGCGAAGGCGATTGACCGAACTTATCTCTTTCTCGAGAAGTATGCAAGTGTTTCGATCGTTTTACTACCCATTCTCGTGGGTGATTGACATCAGCTTACTGTAGGGCGTTTTTGAAGACATTGGCATCTGGAAATATACTCGCTTCTTTGGCAGTATGAGTTTCGATCTTTGGAGCTGTTTCCTCGTCATCTATCGTCTCATATAAGGCAGTTCACATTTTCGACTATTGGTTCCGTGGATGGATGTCGCAATACCACGTCAACTATCACCGCTAACTAGTGTGACTATGCCAAGCCAGGCTAGTGAGGCGTGAAGCGAACCGTTGAGAGTTCGAATGGTGATGGGATGGGAGGATTGAGAGCCGAAGAAGGCGTAAGTATATGTGTGAACGAGGCAAGGTAGGATAAGGCATAGCATGGTCTGATTTGGTAAGGAATTTTCACGGTGGAAGAAGGAGGCACTGTTCAAGGATTCAGGCTGAGGCTGTATGTAAGTACATGTACTTATCCCTGCCCTTGCCTTTGTTCCTGCAGGGATGTTTACCCTTGCATTTAGTTCTCGTATTGGAGGGAAAGCAGGAACGGCATAGCATGCTCATGCGCATGGAGGTGGGTATGGATGGTGATGTGGTGAATGTGCCTCGTCCGTCCGTCAACCCGTGGTAGAATATTGCTAGGCTATGTCAGTCGGTCCATGTCCATCTCCAAGGTTTAACCAGGCTGGTCGTCGTGAAGGATTACTAAAACCGAAAGGCACAAGGTATGTGAAACGTGTAGTTGATGAATATGAAAAATGATACGTAGCTTGCAAGGCATATGGTTCCTCGCTTGTCCTAGTTACGACTGAAAGCGGTCAGGAAATGAAGCTATGAAGTAGAGTGCAGGAAATACACGATGTATCTAACAGCCAAAGAATGGTCTAAAAAGGCGCAATAGGAGCAGAGGTGCTCGTGTGGACGAACGTCCTTGAAATGACGCCCCAGCTTGTCTGGCGTCATGTGTGGTTCGGACCGTCAGCCGCATGCAGCCCAGAAAGCGAGCGATGGTAGATCTGGACTGGTAGAAGGTTCAGGCAAAAATGAAGTGAGGCCGTATGTTCATGTTGATCTGTGAGGATGAAGATGAGGTGTAGCCATTTCTGTGGTTTCATACCCAGCATAGAGACACGACGAGTAGCATGAGTATGCTATTTAATCACTGTTCCTTATCCTCTTGGGAGGTACGTCCCTATTATGGTAACCTCGGAGATGTTCATCCCTATGGTCTTTGCGGCGGAAGCCATTGCCATTTTTTCTCCAACAATTGGGTCTTGGACAGTCAATGGTTGGAGGACCATGTACAGTTTGCATGTGTCTCTTATGGTCCGCTTTGCGGCCGAGAGATCGTTGTCGTCCTGTTGCTGAGTCGATACAGTCTGTGTAGTCACAGTAGTAACGTTGCTGCGATTTGGTATTTGTCATCTCGATCCTGTATGGGCTTTCATTGAGATTAGAGCTGGGGGAGTGGTCGTCGCTACCACATGTAGTGTCAGAATTAAAAGAGTTTTTGAGCAGCAAGGGTCCTTACCTTATCTCAGGGGGGCTGGAGTGGTAGGTGCTCGTCGTATCTACATAATAACCGCTGCGTGTGGGCGGAGGACGACGGGAAGATGTCGAATAATTCGAGTTCGACAGTCCGTTGTAATTGCTGCTTCGCTGGTTATCGTGCCTCATTCCAGTACTATCTGCTGACGAGTGATGGTGATGGTGATCAGTACGTCGTATTAGCTCCCTAGGTGCTATGGTTGTTACTGTTCTTGGAGCCTCGCGAGCAGGTACTTGACCACGAGTACCATAGGTGTACTTCTGGTCGCCGAAGTGATCATGTGTATAACGGTATTCTTCTTCAGGTATTGGAAGTGGATAGTTGTAAACAAACAGGCGATGACTCGACATGGTGATGACAAGAAATGGAGTGGCAGTGAGCATAGATCACCGCCAAGGACAAGGTAGGGTGATTGATAATTGCCAATGTTCTAAGCCTGCGGTGTCAAGCTCTGTAGTAAGTTGTTGATGCGAAGCGGATGCACTCTTCCGTGAAGGGAAGGACATTTCCTTTGCTGATGTTGTTCAGCTTCTTATGTTGTTGGTTGTGACCAGGCTTTTGGCAGTAACTGTTTGCTTGCGCCAGGCAAAGGCTGTGTCAACGATGCACGACCTGCCGGGATCGACGGCTTCAAACGCCTACCCTAATCGAGGAGATGAGGCAGCCAATCCTACACGAGGCGGCATCGTACTCAAGAAAAATCTTCCACTTCCCCGGTTGACATTTCTCAATACTCCCAGACACCCTTCTGTTAGATATTGTGGTGTAGTACCATTTGCTTACAGAGAAATTCTCCCCTGGGTCAGACTAGCAGACATGAGTGGGGAGACGATTGGGTTTTGTGTATCGCTCTTGCTGTAAGACGCTCGATGACCGGTCGGCACAGTCTTCCGACACAGGCCCCCATTTGTAACAAGCATTGGGGTTCTGAGACGAGGTTTAGAGGAGTACATTGATCGGGATGCTTGACATGTGCTAGGTATACCGATGAGTCCTTGAATTTTCTATCTTGATCGAGGAGTAAGAGGACAAAATCACCTCGAAAGTCGTGTAAAGCTGCAGTCTGATTGTGATATGGGCTTTAAACAGACCTACCTGAAGCCGTTGAAACTGTCGATCCAAGGAACATGGTGTGGTACACAGGTCAACACGTTCAAACAACTGTCGGCAAGTGGAGTTGGGGGTCATTGTGGTCAATAGTGGTGTGTATCAAGATCCGGGTTGGATTAGAAGTGTAGTATAGATCAACCTTGCGAGCTTGCAAAACAACCAATGGCAGCTCGATGTGAGCAACTATGCTACCAAATCCGTGCAGTAGTGGGATGATTCGAGGCAAAGGCAAAAGCAAAGCAGCAAATTCAGGAAGAGCAATTATGCCTGGCGGGGCAGTGTTTTGGGTGGGCAGACAGGCAGCAAGGAGTAACAGGTAAAGGAAAGGATAAACGGCAGAGCGGCTCGAGAGAAGTAGTTGCAAAAGCGGTCTAGTCCAGTGGAGCTAGCGCCTTATTGCCTTGCACAGCCTTCAGCGGGTTCCTTGCCTATACCTCAAAAATGAGGCATGGAGGGGTCAAGTCCGCGCATGAGTTGTGCTTTGTTTGGTATGATAATATAGCCAGTGTGTGTTTCCGTATTCAGGTGATTTGCGCTCAATGCAGTGAGACTGTTAGTCGTATCACTGCGACGCCATTTGATCATTGAGATCGAAAGTATGAGTGGTAAGCAGTGAGCGGAGAGTGATTTTATCTCACAAGCCGTGCCGATGATGGTAGCACTGCAATTTCCCACGTAACGAGACACAGGCTACAAATCGTCCTCGAGGAACTTGTAGACGAATTTGAAATCGGCCTTTCTTCGATTCATCCTGTTAACCAGTTAATTAGCTTGCTCTGCAAAATGTGTTTCAGAAGGCATCAAAATCACTCACCATGTACTCTCGTAGTCGAAGAACCGATACGTGCCTTGTTCGTACTCCTCGGTTATTTGCTTTGGCTCCTCGTGTCGCTGGAACCAGGTTTGGTATTGCTTGTGGAATCGCCAACTCTGATTCTTGAGTGCCTTAGCTGCAAGATACTGCTGATATGTGCCTTGCTTGTAGTAGAAGATGTAGAACAGGGTATCAGTTTCCATACGCTGATTTTCATACAATGCTGGATCATCGAAGATAGGTAAGATGTCCTGAGGATAGTGAGCTGGTGTCGCATACTTGTACGATGGGCGGTAGTTCTGGGGTCGATCCATATCAGCAGGCTCCGGACAGTTAGCATGTGAAGCTTCCAGTAGTCGTGCCAATTGTGCCGGATTCTGTGTCGCTCGGGTTTTGGTGACCTCGAAAGAGTCCAGCAAGTCTTGTAGACCAGGAGGCAAGTGATAAATCGACTCAACCTCTTCCTGAGATTCGCCGTTGGTCGTTCCTAGCTGATCAGCAATCACAGGCTCCGCGATCGCTTCAGTCTTATCCATAGCTGGCGTCGCTGGAACACTGTTTGGCTGGCTAGCAGCAGGAAGACTTGTCGAACTCAATGTCGGTGATTTGGATTGCGTATTCGCTGGTGAAGACGATTCGACGACACTTGCCGGAGCAGGTGACTGTATCTTATCCACAGGTTGTGCATTGACAGAGCCTGGAGAGGTGGCTATCGACGCTCTGGTAGGAGCTGGTGAAGGTTGACCTGCGGACAGTCCCGGCGGTGGTGGCAGTGGTGCTATACCGACACCATTCTTGTCGTTCGCATTCGCAGCTGCGGCAGCTGAAGAGTATTTCAATCCAGATGTAGCGGGTGGAGGAGCGGGCTTCATAGTCGTGTCTTTCGGCATTGGTGGAGGCGGAGGCATAGTATTTAGCGTGGCGAGAGCAGGTAGAGGAGATTTGAGTGTGTTGAGTTGTGTTGAAGGTCGTCGTACAACTGTTGGGGGTTCGGGCTTTGGCTTCTTGATCGGTGCCTGTGCAGGTTCTGGCTCAGGAGTTTCGTCTACCAAAGACTGAGCATCTTGCGAAGATACATTCTCGTTCTCATTTGCGAGACCGAACATTGCTTCTTCGCTGTCCAGATTACAGTCATCGTAGATACCTTCGTAAGCTTCACCCTCGAAATCAGCTTCACGACCATCTCGTACAACCTCTTCGATGTCGCTCTTGATGTCGAGTACAACCTGGTTGTCCACGTTGGCGTTTTGCAAAGATCGTAACAGTAACTGCAGCTTCGATTCGTGCCATCGTAATCGTTCAGTGATGGTTTCGATCTCTGCTAGTCGCTCTGCTTTCTGGTTGTCTTTCTGCTTCTTCTTCATACCAGCTTGTAAGGCGTTGGCTTCGGGCTCCAGCTCTTCGACCAGGAATCGTTCAATTTCTTCGAGTTGCTCGGTGAGGAAGTCGCACAGTTCTTCTCGTTCTTTCTCCTTGGGATCCAGCTTCTGGTTCTGTGACAGACCTTCTTTCGAGAATGCCTTTGTCTTCATTTCCTTCTCTACGGCTTTGAAAGACTCCATACACTATAGAGAGTCAGTAGGGACACCAAAACACAAAGTGAAGGTTACACACCTTTTCTATTCTCTTGCGCTGTTCCATCAGACCAGACTTGTCCTTGATGTCGTTTCCGGCAGCCCATGACTTGATCTGATCTCGGTGTTTCTGTAGTTTCTTGATTTCGCGCTTGAGGTGTTCCTCGAGTTTGTCCTTCTGCGACGCATTTTGCGACGAATATATCTTCTCGTATATTGAATTGAACTCGTCGATGCCTTCGTCCACCTTCTTGAAGGTCTTGTCAATCTCCTGCTGCAGCTTTCTGCCACTCATCTTGTCGGTTGTACCAAGGACAGGGAAGTGGAAAGGATCATCGATGAAAGGAAAAGTGTGTTTGGGAGGTACTGCTTTGTTTTGGAGTGTCGCAGTGACAATGCGCTCGGCGTTTGTCAACTGAGGCACACCAGCACCTGCGATCATCTGCGCCTCGTCCATGGTGGAGACGCTAGTGGTTGAAATTCGGCAAAACCACAAAAGCAGGCCGGTGAATACAGTATTAGAAAATCGTATATACAGAACTTTTGGGGGTCAACAAACCACTTTATGGCAAGAAGTGTCGATAATTGTTGTACGAGGGTGAAGGAAATTGAACAAAAACATCACGGCACCTTCACTTTTTGAGAACTTTTTGTCGGAACCAGGCTTGCTGTCTTCACAATTGCACAAGTACGAGATTTAGGAGACGAGCTGGAATTGTCCATCGTCCTTATCAAACCATTCCTTTGTCATGAAAGGTAGGCATAGCGTGAGGCATAAGACATGTGAATGCTAAGATGGAGCAGCTGTCCTACAAAGGTGTCTGTCCGCATCGGTCACGGTAGACTCAAAAATTGTTTCATCCATCGACCAAGGCATCCTGGTATTGGCAGCAATCGGACCAAATGATACACGCAAGACCGTTGAGTCTATGGCTTCCAAAATCTTGAAGATGAAGTTGTGGCCAGATGATGTCGAAGGGCAGTGGAAGCGCAATGTCCGAGAGATCCATGGCGAAGTACTTTGTGTTTCCCAATTCACTCTCTATGCTTCGACCCGGAAAGGCAACAAACCAGACTTTCATGGTGCAGCTAAGCCTGAGATTGCAAAGGATCTCTATGAGCATTTCTTTTCGACAATCAAGCAGTCATATGATCCAGACAGAGTCAAAGATGGCGTATTCCAAGCAATGATGCAAGTTTCTCTGGTGAACGATGGACCGGTCACGCTGCAAATGGACACGGAAGATCCGAAAAAGTCAACAGGGACGAACACACCAGACACTTCCTCAAGAACTATAGATTCTCCCACTGGACCAACAGATTGATATACTTGATAGCATGATCACGTGATTTGTTCAAGATGGCTTCGAACCTTGAGTCTGTTTCTGGTCGCGATTAGCATGAAGGTATCAGTCAATCCCATCTAATAGCAGTCTAAAAGATGACAGACTTAACTCTCAACAACACTCGGAACCACGAGCTTTCACTGGACAACAGCAGGCGAACAACGACATATGTCCGGAGACACTTCAAGCTTGGCACAATCTGGGCAAATTTATAGCCTCCTCCAGTCCTGGATCTATACGACAAGTGCCGAGAAGCCTATTCGAGACAAAGGATATCATGAACAACAACACTAACACAACCTGAAGATCTTGAGCTTCCGGATTTGAGCTAGTCGAATACACAGCTACATTAGCTATTGGATGGATTCTTATCAAGCTAACATCGGCTGCAATCCTGACCAAACGAGCATGTTACATTGAGCTCCTCAACGGAGAACTGAACTTGACGGAGTTGCGCCTATCTTGTTTTGAGCTCGAATACCACATGCGTGTGGGGTTGACGCGACTCTTTCCCCGCGAGATACGGATGTGTAAACACGAGGAAATGAGCGTGAACGAGCACTTCATAACAACTGAAGCAATTCCTCTCAATAAAATCGAAGATACTTCCTAATATATTGGTCTCACTGCCTCGAGCCCTTACACCAAACATCGTCGTCAACATGCCCGGTCCTATTCGTACAGCTCTTAAGGTTGACTTCGACAAGCCCGCCAAGGATCAACCATATCTTCATGTATGACAGCCAGACTATACATGCAATCGCTGCTGACTGTACGACTAGAACAGATGGCATCCTGATGGTACTGGTCGACCAGACTTACTTCCAAAGCACTTCTAACGAGCTCCAGTTCCTTTTTGCGGCACAATCAAGAATGGCGAGACTGTGAAGATAGAATGTCACGACTGGACTGGTGGTCAAATCAAGAACGACGACAGTGCCGAAGACATACTCAATGTAGATCTCACCAAGGTCCACTACCTGTCTGGGCCATTCGAGGTGGAGGACGCTGAACCAGGCGACGTCCTCTTGGTTGAGATCATGGATGTTCAGCCTTTCGAGCATATGCCATGGGGTTTCACCGGTGTTTTCAACAAAGACAACGGTGGCGGGTTCTTGGATGAGATTTATCCAGATGCGTATGCTTACCTTATTCCGCCATCCAAGGAAGTGCCTCGCTAGAGGTGTATACTGACCAATGCTCCAGTGCTAAAGCAATATGGGACTTCGAAGGCATCCACTGCACTTCCCGCCATATTCCTGGCGTGAAATTTGCTGGCCTGATCCATCCAGGTATCCTTGGCTGTGCTCCTTCGGCCGAGATACTGGCAGAGTGGAACAGGCGGGAGCAAGAACTGATCTCTACCACAACGCTCACCCGTCAAGTCGCAGTCCCACCCACTCCTGAGAACGTCCACGCCGGGTCCGCTCCCCAGGACATCCAAGAAAAAGTGGGAAGAGAAGGAGCACGTACAATTCCTGGACGGCCAGAGCATGGAGGCAACTGCGACATCAAGAACCTTTCTCGAGGCAGTAAGGTTTATCTGCCCATCCACGTCAAGGGTGCGAAATTTTCCGTTGGAGACTTGCATTTCTCGCAAGGAGATGGTAAGATTACGTTCAATTAGAAGACCCAATATCATTTTGCTAAACTGCCACTAGGTGAGATCTCGTTCTGTGGAGCTATTGAAATAGCAGGTATTATTACCATTAATTTCAAGGTCATCAAGGGTGGTCAAGCACAGCTGGGTATGGTCGGTGGTAAATCTCCAATCTTTATACCCGGTCCAGTCGAGCCCCAGTTTGGACCAGGTCGAATGCTCTACTTCGAAGGCTTCTCTGTTGATGAGCACGGCAAGCAGCACTACAACGATACAACGATTGCATATCGCCAGAGCTGCTTGAGAGTGATCGAGTATCTCAGGCGGTACGGCTACAGCGATTACCAGGTCTACTTGCTTCTCAGCTGCGCACCAATCCAGGGCCACATTGCTGGAGTCGTTGATGTAAGCAATTAACCAACATGGTATTTGAGCGCTCCCGCTAACACACACAGATCCCCAATGCTTGCACCACGCTCGGCCTGCCAGTCGATATCTTCGACTTTGACATTATGCCTGGCGCACCTGTCAAGAAGCTCGATCTGGGATCATGCCCAATGGCATACAAGAAGTAAATGAATTGCAAACGACCTCTCGAACCATTTGATAGTCATGAGGCTGTACATCAATAGCCATCTCTCCCTCGCAACCTACCATTTCAGTCCCTCAGACTATCTTCCCCAACTCCCTCTCAAAAGCATCCAGATCCTTAAACCCCCTCCAAAGCGGCCCCTTCACTTTCCCCACACTATCAAACCGCAACCCCTCCTCCTTCAACATACTGATCTTCCTCACAATCTTATCATCCACCTTCTCACCCTTCTTCGTCCAAACACCCATAAACCCACCTATAGTCCCATCACTAGCCAGCACCCGATGACACGGCACATCCGGCGCAAACGGATTATTCCTCATCCCGTTTCCCACTGCACGAGCTGCAGATCCCAGAAACGCTGCCATAGCTGCATATGTAGTATACTGTCCGCGCGGCACGGAGAGTAAAATTGTATACAACCGCTTCCTGAACGGCGTGATATCAGAGTCTTCAATTCTTTTCAATGTTGCTCGAAAGAACTCTGGCGACGGATCGGCTGGGAAGTTGACTCTCGTCGTGTTATTTTCATCGTCACGATGTTTTCCAATGCCAGCGTCCTCCTCAGAAGCAGGCGACGGTAGTTGCCCAATCTTCTCACTCTTAGTCGGACTCTTCGCGAAAGACAACGTAGCTTGCATCTTCCCACCCTCATTGTCATTCTGCCTCCTCTTTTTCACCACCGATGCCCTCTCCTGTTCCTCCTTCCCCACATCGCCACCATCCCTCCTTCTCTTCTCCCTGGCACCCCCCCTAATACCCAAACTCCTCCCATCCAAAACTCCCAAATCCACACTCCCACTCTCAATCCGTCTTCCAAGCTCAATAGCCATCTCCAACTGCTTGGCGTTCATATTCCGTGTCGCCGGCCTACTAAGCACGTTGTCCCAGCGCGTATACGTATCTTCGCCGTTCGGACCCGCGGCGCGACCAACAGTGTTATCGAGAATTATGCGGGCGAAGCAGTGGTCTGCTGTAACGGGCCAATGGGGTTGGGAGGGGTGGTTTTGGGATGCGAGCGCTGGGAGGGTTTGGGTGTAGAGGGTGCGCCAGGTTTGTTGGAGGGTTTGGAGGGGGATCGTGGGCATTTATTGTTTTTCGATAGGATTGTAGGGTGCGATGAGATGGGTGAGAGGTTTGGGAGTCTTTTATGCTGGTGGATGCTAGGTGAGTTGAGAAGATTAATGTTTGGTGGTGATGACTCGACGCGTTGTAGGGCGCGTTAAGTGGTATTCGTATTCGTATTGATGTGGTGGCGCGTTACGTATGTGGGGATGGGATTGTTCCGACAACCTGAAGCAACCTGTTGGAGGCTCATTCCTTTAAACATTCTGCAAACATGCAAACTGAAAGTCACAATGATTATCGAGGATGAGGGCTCACGAATCACGGCAAGGAGATGCGGATAAGATTGGTTTCGATGGCAAAATGATTAAGTAACTTTTCTCACTCATGTTGTGCTATTGCTGAACTGCCATACACAACTCCCAAAATTCGAAGCTTTCACCTTTCCAGAGAAAAGACCGTGTATCAAGGTATTCGCAAGTATTCACAACCTCGGAGAATAACGATAGGCTTCCCGTTTCCAAGGGAGATCCGGATGCATATCAGAAACTGGCAACGCTGAGAGCACCATGTGCTTTACCGCTAGAGAAACCATCACTAGAATCAGCGGCACCATCTCCGTGACGACCACTCGAAATCCCTTCATCAGCAAGTTCAATGCCCTTAGGTATGAGTACTGGCGCAGCCACAGGATGAGTGAGTGTTGACTCGTGGTCACGTGTGGAAAAGTCTTGATTGGAAACAGAGCGTACTGAAGCGAAGTTCTTGATAGCATCCTTGACTAATTGAAGCCTTGAATTCTTCTCTTGTGCAACTTTCTCGAGACCGGAAGGATTTTCTGTTGATACTACGTTCGTTAGCTTTGCCTGTTCCCTAGCGGTCTATGGGGTGGTTGATTGTTCATCATGCAAACAGTGCCCTTGGTGCATTGTCACAACAGGCTTCAAGGTACGTACATTTAGCATCGATGAGTCTAGCCTTTTTCTCTGCCCGGTCAATCTCATTGGCATGCTTCTTATCAATCTTGTTGGCCCTCCTCACAGCAGACCAGGTGATCCTAAAGTACCTCCAGGAACCTTTATCGAGCGTTGGATTTTTCAATTCAAGTCTTTCGTATGCCTCACGCTGATTGGTCTTGCTCTTCAGACGCAGGCTTTCATATTTGGCGTCAATGCTAGCTCTCCTCTCAGGTGGTAGCTTGGAATCTGACGGATTGCCTAGTTGAGGGCCTGGCTGTGAAGATGTTCGAGTGGCCGATATCTGGTTGCTGGCCTCTTTCTCTTTGCATCGTTGGCACATCTGAGTGGGATCCAACGTAGATGGCGTTGAACTGATGGTTCCGATGTCCTGGTCAGCCATGGAGGCTCTAGCGGCACTCATATTCCTTTGGCTAAAGTATGCTGGTTGTGAATACACTTCTAACCGAAGCAAAAGGCATGGAGAGTATGATTGTATGTCTTCGACCAAAAGTACTACATATTCCAAGATCAGCTGGAGGTGAATTCTCGAAAGGTGCGAAGCATTTTCTATCGAGGTATTCCTGCCAATCGCATCTTATGGTTTAGCCAGGCAGGAGCACTCGTAACTCCAGGGAGGACTACTTGGGTAGGTATTACGCTTCCACAACGGTCGACGGTCGCCAGCTCTGTGATACCTACCTTAGGTGAGTCTCCATACGTTTTGTTGGGTAGGTATGATCTCAGGCTTGCAGAAGGTATTCATCCTGCCCTACAAATGCTGGGCGGCAGCAGTCTCACCACCATAATCGTTCCCTCAGCACAACCTTACCCTACTACTCAAGGCTGGCAGTCTGTTTCTAAGCAAGACTCATATACTGTTGGATGTTACCAGTCACAGTGTTTCTCGTGTTGACTTGAGGATGATCTCTTCCAACAACAAAGAAGGTCTGCAATGTCTCTCACCACAACCTGCATCGAGCAAGAGCGTTTCCAATCGGTGCCACCTACGATCCATCACAATGGATGCAACCGCTAAAACTTGCAAGCCCACGTGCAGACCACATTATAAATCAGTGCTTCTGATAGTTTCACTAATCGGCTGGAGGCTCGGAACATAAAGTTTGTAAATGTCACAACTGTACCAGCGATCGAAGCAGTTTAACCACGAAAACCTTCCTCAAATGGACCTCGTGACCGCAAACCCTTGCCACTCTGGATCCGAGCACAGACATCGGCCCAGCTACAGTATCGAACTATCCTCTTCGAATGCAGAGTTGACGAATGATTTCAAAGGAGCAAACCTCATTGAACCTAAAATATGAGTCGCGAGTCCAAAGACTGCTACTTTCTGACACGAGCACAGTGTCCTATCATGTCGTCTGGCATCACTATACAGACTTCAGAGAACAATTTCATTATTGAACCAGACGGAGGTCCTTCGACTCGCTGACCCCGACGATAATATCCTGACTCGCTAACATTACATCTTTAGCCTTGGCAGGTTAATCCTCATCAGCAACCAGCTCCTTGTTCTCAGCCTTGCCTGCTCTCCACCATGAACTTCTTCACTCCCACTTCTTGGCAGTGCGCTTTCGGCTGGTAATCCCATTCAACCAATTCCATTACACAGAAAACTCAATCCTGTTACCAGCATAATCTCGTGCAAAGAACCGACACGCAAATTCTCCTGGCAACCCAGACTTGTCCTTATTCTCTAATATCAAATCATCACAATCCATCGGCGCCCCATCTCCACCCTTCATATAATGCTCCCGTATCCTCCTCTGCACCAAGTCAAGCTTCTCCTGCGACGAAACCCTAAAACAAGGATGTCTACTCGACTCAGTCTGCGCCTTCATCTGACTCGGACCGATAACCTCCCTCGAATCAAGATGGAGCTGCTGTCCACTATTACCAATATTGAACCATCCTATCAGACCTTTCGTAGATGGTGGGGCGGGAACCCGAGTCATGCCCAGAGTACAAGCATAGAACGCCTGAGCTAAGTGAAGTGTATTCGGTGGTACCAAGAAATTGATATGATGCACGCCGTCCACGAGGGGACTGTTTTCTAAGGCATCGGTCTTTTCCCATGCGGTGTTGCCTCCGTTGCTGGAGACGGGACTTCCGCGTGCGCTAGCGCTGGCACTGGTGATGTTGGGTGTGCTGCTGGTAGATGTCATGATGGAATGAAGGAGGATGACAGTTGATGCTGCGAGTGCGTGTAGCTGAAACCAATGTACGCTGCACATTCTCTTGACACAAATACAGGAGGAAGTGACGGACTTTAATGGCCAGGGGGCAGCGAGGGCGATACTAGGTAGTAGTTATGGTGAGTTATGCCTGTGGTAGCAGAACATTGAAGAGTTTCATCAGGACTAGTTACATCAAACTGTAACAGCGAAGCTGAGATTCATGTAAGCGTCCAACCCCCATAACTACAGGTTGGACAGTTCCATCCCAAAGCTAGTAAGGCTTCAGATCCCTGGTCTCCTCGACGCAACCGAAGATCGAGAGCCACTTACTTGGTACTTACACCAATGCGCAGGGACACTTCCAGACTCACATCTCACAGCTTCGGAGAAGCTTTGACAAAGTACAAAAATATCTCCAAGCCTTCCAGAAACTCTTATTCTCCCGAAAGTTTATAAACACATGTTTCTGGTTGGTGGCTTATCTCAACAAGCAGTATATCCCTGATGCCTAAGATTCAGTCTGATGCGTCGACACTGTCCATCCAACTGCACGGTGCCAGACGACATTACGTAGTCAAGCGCAGTAATCAAGATACAATTCTTCGCAAAGATCATCAGACCAGATACAAAACCTTAATTTACCTAGGTATACAGCACGGCTGTACCCCATTCACCAATGCAAATGCAATGCCATGCAAGATTATATTCAACGCTAAATTTATCTTGTCGCGTAACGTGCTAGATCCACATCCAACGACACACTCGATCAAAGCTTGGTATATCTAGAACAAACCGGAAAATTAGGTAGGTAGGTAGCTTCATAGCTCGTCTTTGCATGGGCTGGTCATACAGTAGGTTAGTTGATGCGGTGATTGTTCTTATGTAGTTGGACTACAAATTAGACAGGTTTCTAGCGAAGGGGGAAAGAAAGCGCAGAACTGAGGTTCGACATTGGTAAAGACTTCTTCGATTGTGATAAGCAGTAAGAAATTAATAGAGATGCACTCTGACGCTGTGAATAGTCCCGCTGAACGCTGCAATGAATAACACCATTCAACCAGTAAAAACATATTAATCGGTCTTCGCAGTCTCTTTTTTCTCATTGCCCCCTATTGTCGATGGCGCTGTCGATACTGCACTCATATCATGGCTTCGTTGATCTGTGGTCTGTGCATCCTTCTTCACTCTATCCCGTCGTTGAGCTCGTCTCAGGTTCACAGGCTTGTATGCCTCGTTGAAATTCATCACTACACCTAGGAATCGAAGATCCACGTCTGGTTGGCGAGCAAGGTCGTATAGGAAGTTGTTGATTCGAGTCTTGAAGTCCGTTGAGAGATCCGCCATGCGCTTGCGTAGGGAAGCTAGTAGTGTTTCGTCGTCACCTGCGTTTGAGGGTAGAAGTTGTAGTTGGTCAATGTCATCATATTCATCTGGCATGGAGACACTAGGGTGTCGGTCATGAGGGGCTACGGTCGAAGTGCTCGCATGAGATGCATTGGAAAAATCTTTTTCTGTAATGCCCCATTTTCCTGCAGCGGTTCGTCGTTCAACTTTGGCCGTGAATTGTTGCTTCTTGGTGTATTCTGCTACGCTGAACGAATAGAGACTTTCAACGACTTCTCGATAGCTGAGCATGCATTTCAGCATGTTGTGAAGCTGTACAAGGAAACCATCGTCACGCTCGGCACTTGATGCCAGAAGCCCTTTTTGCACGATTGTGTTGATGTATTTCGTATGCGCTTCAATAAGATCGTCCAACGTCGCATCGGGCTTATGCATAGCCGCTTGGAGTGTCTCCCAACTTGCTTCAATAACCTCAAAGAGGATGTAGTACTGAAGTTGATTGACAAAGTGAACCATCTCAGCAATCATACACCGTGCGTTCTTCCAGTCTTTAGCAAGCTTCTCATCAACATTAGCTAGTACACCTCGAGCACCAGTCATACATTTCCGCCAGGTGTTGTTAAGAGAGTATTCAATACGTTTGACACGGAGCATGACGTTGAAGATTTTGAGATACTGAGTATTGGCCCATTGCGTTATGACTACATCGCACGGTGGGCTGATTTTGTACTCAAGAGTAAAACAATCCCAGCCAGTGTCGCCACGGGTAAGTTCGATCATTCTGGCATCAAGTCTGCGAAGGACTTCCGGGTCATCATACTGAGCATTCGAATGTCGGACTGCGTGTTCGAGTTGTGAGGTAAGAGTATGACGGTATTGTGAATGGGCTGGGCGGTCAAGATTCGGAGCCAGAGATTCAACAAGCAGTTCGATGAAGTCGCCTTGACCCAGCAGAAGATATCGTTTCAGAGCTTGAAGGTGCGTAAAGAGCAGAAACTTACCAGACATTAGATAGGTCAGGCGGGACATCGTGGTTTGGTAGGCTTTGTCAATCGAGGTCGACAGATTGGCAGTGTTGGCATAATCAAGTGATTTGGAGTTTGTCTGAGAGTATTGGTTAACCCAGTCGGCGTCGCCACAGTTGTGTCTGATGAAGTTGAGTGATTTTCCGATTAGGAAGACCTTCTTCGCAAACTCAGCGGACATGATCGATGGCACCATGTCGGCGTCGAGTTTGTATTTATCCTGCCACACTGACATAGCAACTCGTTTCGGGTCAATATCAGCTTTAGAATCAGGATCAGACTCAACGACAAAGAATTCGTGGTATGGATCGACCAGCTCTCCATCATAGATCCAGTGTCGAAGCATATCGTAGAAAGGTCGAGCAACGTGAGCAAGTATCCTTTCTGCAAATCCTCCCACGAAAGGATCACCGTGTGACGACAAGAAATTGTGTATCAGAGTTATAGTTTGGCCTCCTCTCTTCTGCTGCGATCCCTCAACAATCAAAGTCATCAACCTTAAACCCATAGTTGCATCTCTTGTCCAGATAACACATCGCTTGAGGGTGACACCAGCGGCGCGAATGCCCTTGTGACTATCTTCTCCTTTCTCAAGAGCCGTCGTCGCTCTGCGAATCTCTCCCTCGAGTGTGGCTACCAAACCCAGGTAAGACCGCAGCTCGCCACTAATTGCGGCACGTAAGCTCTGTTTGACCAAACCTCCATCTTGGCTGTCAACAAAATTCGACAATGTCTTGTACAATAGACATGGCTCGGCGAGCGTGTTCAAAAGCGAGAGAATCGGCACAGGCAGAGTTGTAGGCAATTTGACAGCACTCGAGGAAACGAAGTTGTAGCTGTTTGAGGACAAACCCTGCAAGTTGAAAGGCAGATCACGAAGAAGATCCAACTCTGAAGGGCCAGATGGTGCCACAGGAGGCAAGGCCGCAGCAGGTTTAACCTCTTCAACAGGTTGAGCGCGTTCCTGGTAATGGGGATCTTGATCTCTGGTGGAATTCCTTGGCAGGTTGGGCTTCGGTATATCAGAGCTTACTTGTGGCGCGACTGATCCTCGTTGACTGTATTGAACACTCTGGTCAGATTCTGATCGATCGTGATGTTGTGTATGTGTTTTCTCCTGTGAGACTTCTTGTGGATCTTGATTGGCAATAGGACTTCTGAGGCCATTGACAGGTGTCTTGTTTTCAGAGAGAGAATAGAGGAGGTATAGTATGCGCCATTTCTGGCTCAAGACTGGTAGAGCTAATAGCCTTGTGTACAAATTGCTGAATCTTGCAGCTTTCTCAGGCGATGCATTTTCTCTCACCAGTTTTCGCTTGATCAAGTCATGGGCAGAGTTAACGTCTGGAGGTCCTTCGTCTAGACCAGTATAGATTCTTTCTGTAGCATCCTCGATCAGACCGTTCAGCCAGTGCAAAACCTCCCCGTTGTTGACGGTAGCCGGATCAACTGGCAGTAGACTGTTGAACAAAGGTGAAAGGGCGCCCTCAATACGGCTCAGCCGTTGCTGATCGACCATGGCGGTGGTGGTGGATCAATACGTCGATGTCTTCGCATTGCAGTTGCTGGCTATAAGTGGTCCACACTGATACACGTCGGCCTCTAAATCAATGAGAACGAGAACATCGTGATTGCGAGCCACATCAATCATGTAAACAATACTCTGGATCTGAAAACGCGTCAAATGCCTGCGCGTTGAAAGTGGGATGACACTGCCACATCGTGGCACACACGAACATGAGTACCGCCACAAACGAACCACTACCAATTACTGGCCACATGGGTTGTCCTTCAAGAACTGGCACATCTACGAATCGTTCACTTTCCAAGAATTCATATACTGTATAAGACATCCAAGATGCTCTCAATAAATGGAATTATATGTCTGAGCATACGGGCTGTATGGTCAAAATAGTCTTTCGACGAGATCGTTGTCTGGTCGTCTCTACCAAGCTTACGAAAGCTGATCTACAATGGCTGGCCTAAGCATTCGAGCACTAACTTTGAGAGACAATGATACACCTTTCGAGCAACTTGATATAAACAGTATAATACCTGCAAACGTGCCAGCTTGTTCAGCACAGCATCTTCAGCTTGAATATCAGACTTCAAGTACTGTATCGTGGAGCATTAACGATTCCGTCTTTGGTAAGGAATACCACGATGTCCACATCTACCATCTGACGCTCTTCGAAATTACTTACCCGGCCTTATATCTCGCAGATCCTATAACAGTTTGTATCAACAAAACTCGTTCACTATGGCACCAACTTCCTTCACATACGACAATCTACCTCTCCCAAATGCCTCCAAAGTCCCGTCCAACATTAAACTCCGCAAAGCAATTTCCACCGATGCCAAGGCAATGGCGGACTGCTTCTACACATCCTTCTATCCCTCCCACAAGTTCTGGGTTTCAGAGTTCAAGCCCGAAAACTTCCACTCCTGGTGGATGGAGGCTTGGACTATGGCTATCACCAGTGATCCAACAGCACGCATCTTCGTCGCCGTTGACACAAGCTACGCTTCACAATCCGATGATGAAACGACCAACACGAACAACGCAAAGTCCCACCTTGGGACTGACCTAGACAAACGCTTCCCGTCGTTAGTGACAGATGGTCGCATCGTCGGCTACACTCGCTGGCGCGTGCCCCAGGCAGACGGGAACATCGATGACAAATGGCCTGATCTCCCGCAAGGCGAAGGTATCGACATGAATATCCTAGGCCCTTTCTTCGAGGGCATGCACAACAACCGCGAGGAACTAATGGGCAGAAACCCGCACTGGTGTAAGCAGATACAACACTCCTATCGCACCCCATCCCATTCAATACTGAACACCCCATCTCCCTCCCCACGACAACACATCTCACCCTAACCCTCTGCAGTCCTAGAACTCCTCGCCACAGCAACAGCCTACCAATCCCAAGGTATCGGCCACTCTTTCGTCCAATGGGGCTGCGACCTGGCGGACAAAGACGATCTAGAAGTCTACATCGACGCCTCTGAGGCTGGCGCACCGTTCTACAAGAAGAACTTTGACGCGATTCCACGAAAGGATATTCCACTTCCGGAGAAGGAAAGTTTCGGGAGGTTCGAGTATGTTACTTATGTTAGACCGAGGTTGAGTGAGAGGAAAGCATAGTGCAGAAATCATGAGGAGAGGATGTATTGCTCGAGTACAATACGTGAGCTATGAGCGGTGCAGAGGACGAAAAGCCTGAAGAACATCGTTGACACAAGTCTTGTAAAAAGCTCCGCCGAGTAAGCAGACCAGGCAAACGTATGTACGCAAGGCAGCGAGTAACGAACACGAACCAAGATAAATTCAAGTGTCTCCTCTAGAAGTACAGTAAACGAATAACCAGTGAAAAAGAACTCAAAAAGCACACTGCTGAAGATAAAGTAGCAACCGAGTCAAAAGGCGTCCAGCATCGGTTGACCAATATTCCGGAGGCATTCCCTTGATCTCTGCCCCTTTCCCATTCCTGTTGTTGCGAGCTTCTTGGATTTGTATCTCATCTTCATGGTCATGGGTAGATTGTGAAGGATGAGGATTGGTGTTCTCTGACGTTAAAACAGCGACGAGATACAACAGACCGTGCGCGATTGTGGCTTCATACCGCTCTCTGATGTTTCAGAATGGCGGCTCGTGGACTGGGAAAGCGAATGTTGTGTTGCGGACGTAGTGTTTGAGGGTGGAGAGGAAGGATGAGAGGTCGGCTTCTATTGCTGGACGGATGGTGCAGGTTGGGATGCTATTGGATGACATTACATGGTGGGAGCTGAAGGCTGAAGTAGGGCACGATGCGGTTGTTATAGCTTCACGGTCCTGATACCTCGGATGAGGCATGGGGGTATGCTTCCGATCCAGGAATAAAGCATCATACAACTAGGTGCTGAGCTTGGATGTCGATATTCGATGAGTCGGGTGGCTGGTCGTAATCGCTCTCTCTCCGATGTGTCATGAGGAAGATATGTTGTCTCTGTCGAGGCAACCCCTTTGTCTATTGGCCGAACATATTCGGGAAAGCGGTTAGTTGAAGGACAACAGGAAAAGTGGTTAGTCGATGATGAATAAGGAAGGCATGGATACCAGATGACTTGGTTAGAGATTCGAGGACAGCTTGCACAGTCAAATTCTTCTAACAACACTCTTCTTTTGTGCACTTTGTCTACTCGAGCCCTCACTCCTTATGAGGTTTATCGTATCCGACGTGGAATACGCAATACCATATAATACGCCAAGCGCCGCCAGGTGTGATTGTCATATCACAATACTCCCGATGATACCTTTTTCGGTCCTGTCGGTTGGTGTATTGTGCTCGCGAGTTCAACTCGGCCCATGTTCAATCCTTCGAGAAACATGGTAGCCGTTTCTGTAACGGCATTCTGTCGTCGCTCTGCTTCCGGTGGTGCTGTCAGGCCCATTTCTCAGCCATGGCTCAACATATTGTGTTGCTGCCAGCTAGGGTATCCCTTTTTTCATAACATCGTAAACTCTGCGTCGCAGCTTTGATGCGGGTGAAAATGATCTCTTCCACGAATGGTGACTGACCTAACCAACTCTTTCCTCAAAACCTCTCCTAATGACTTTGCCAAACTGTTCAATTCCGACCCGCTCCCCTTTGACCTCACTCTTTGCCTCATTCTCCGCATTCGCCGGAATTGTCACCCTCTTCCCATCTTCGTCAACCTGCCATCCACATGCCGTCTTCACGAATTTTACCAATCCATCTCCACGTAGATCCAGCCAGCTACTTAGGACGCTCATGTCGATCTCTCTGAACGCTTTTCCCACTTCACCCGCTATCCTTATCCTGATGAGGTCTTCGAAGCCAGCGATGTCGGATGTGAGATCTGCGTACAAATCTTCAGAGTCGAGGGTCGCCCAAAAGACGTCGTACTGTGCTGATTCGAGAAGGGAAGATAAGCGTGTGAGTTTCTGAATTGATTCATTGAGGTCGGTGGATGGTAGAGGTGTTGAGTTTGTTTGAAACGGAACCGAAGAGGGAGGAAGAAGGGCAAGCGCTAGGGAAAAGGCAGGGCTAGGAAAGACCGTGAGGGCTTTGACAAGAATGTTCGTCACTGTTTCGGCGTGTGTAAGATGTGGGTTGAATTGGTATCTAACACCATACATGTCAGCATGCTTGGTTGCGCTTTGCTGGGTTGTGAATGTTGCGCAAAGGTCAAATTTCAGATAGAGCTAATAATCCAGGATCTCCACGACTTGGTCAGGTAATAGGAAACGTGATATAAATACTTGTTCATCATAAGATCAGTGAGCGCATCGATGGAAACTTACAGTTTTAGAAGTGCTAGAGAGGAATAGCAGTCGAAGAACTTCTCTTCGCATTGCTTCTCAACGTATTCTTGAAATATAGTGGTTGTCTCTGGGTTGTATCTGTCCAGTCCATTGAGGATCTGCTCAATATTTGCTGGTCGCTCAGGGCATTTATCGAAGGAGTACGGCATACTGAAGATCAATTCGGCGACTGCCTGGCTGGAATCGGTCTGTTGTGCAAGATGACAGAATTTCCGAGATTTCGATCATATTGAGAATTCCATGTGTGGCTGCGACAATGCGGGAACTGGCAGATTCCGAAGTTTCCCCAAAAGTTGACTGAAAATACTTCCCTCAAATAGTGCATTCAAATCAAGACTACTTGTACCTAGGTATGGACAAAGTACTCTGTGTTTCACATTTTTTCTTCCTAAGCATAAATCCTGGTGCTGAACTGGCGGATCAGCGATCCTGAAACAGATACAGATACAGATATGTCATGTACTCATTCATATTCTTCGTGTTGGTGTTAAATCTGTCCTAATACCCAGGCTACAAAACTCCGAGTAACTGATGCCTGCTTGATTGCTGAACGCTGTGACAAAACCCGAATAAACCTTCATTCAGAAAAAGAAAAATACTTCACCTCTCAAAAACCAACCTGATCCTGTTCCAGTTGTTGTTTCTGCCTCTTATCCCCACAAGAGAACTCTGACCACTTGCCCGTAACACTAACATCAGCCTCGCTCATAACATGACTGAAGTGATCTTTCACTTCGTCTGGCAGAACAAACACTTTCCAAACAGTTTCTGGTATTCCTTCAAAGGCGTTTCTGAACCGCTCCTCACTGTTCTTGTGCTCCATATGTTGAACGTTGAGTACTTTCCGAATGTAAATCGCCAGGATCCATCCAGGATGATTTTTGAACGCTGCTGCGTATGTCTCCGGATCCATCTGAGTAGAGTCCCCAAAGCAGATAAACCGTCGTTTCGGAAACCAGCTATGGATCGTCTCGATCCGTGTAGTCTTGTATTGTTTCACACCTGTGGTCAACACGCTGAGAAGACCACCGAGGGTCTGCCAGGAGGCATCACGGAGGAAGATTTGACCTGGTGGATAATACTGATGGATGAATGACCGTAGGAAAGGGTAGAGGTTGTAAGGCGAAGCTGAGACATAGAACCAGCCTGGGTTTTGCAACTCCTCGTTAACCATTTTATAGAAATCAGGCATGTGGCTTGTGAACTGCCCTGGCTCCGAAAAAGTTGTCTTTAAAATTCCTGTTGGCTCGGTTGTCTAGAAATCTTAGTGTTCACGTTGCGGACCACTGAATAGGACGTACCATGGTAATTTTGATGGTATCATCTATATCACTGATAACACCAAATCCTTCAGGTCCATAGAAGCGGGTCACTCCCTGTGCCTGCGGTAAGCCTGTTACGGCCGGATCGGTCTTCGTATCGATGTTACTACCATCCCGTTGCTTGCTGTCTCCAAGTTCAAACGTCTGAACGCTGATACCACTCAGGTTAGAAGGACCAAGAGAACGGCTAGACGCGGTTTTGCTCGCGGAGTCTAGGACAACCGGTAGACAACGTATTGGGGCAACTGCATCCACGAAGGGTTTCAGTCGCTCTTCAATCAGCTTTCTCGATTGTTGAGTGTCTCCAGCATCTCCGTGCAAGCCTATCATATCAGCAATGCTGGCGGCGGCCTTCGTGATATCACCCCTCCCACGCTGGAAGAAGCAAGCCACGAACTCAGCATTCCATGGTGCATCCACGGATGTTTTGTATGCGGTATTGTCAAGGATCCATACCGTGTTGTGGTCCTTTTGCGCGTTTCTTGCTAACGGATTACGGTCGCCGAGAAACCCGAGAAGGCCATCAGCAATCACTGAAGGAATCTTGACAGCAGCAGTAGTGCTCACAGAGCTGACACCAGCTTCCGTGAGTTCTTTGAACACCATGGCTTCGTACTTGAGGAAGTCGGCATCCTTGCGACCTTGCACCTCAAGAGGGTCTTCATCCCCATTATATCCAAGTGTGCTAGTCACCATACCCATAATGTCGGTATTTCTGGCCTGCTATGCCTGCTGATTTGACGTGTGATAACAGTGATGGTAACGATGTCGAATAACTGCAACAAAAATGACGAAGAACAAAAAGGGCAACCGGGTGATAAGCGCAGATGAGTAGCAGAAGGACGCGACTGGTGATCAAGAACTTGAATGGAGGACAAGGGCAGCGCCGAACTACTTCTGCCAGCCCGCAACTACTCACACTAGCCTAGGATGGTAACTGCGTTAGCCAGTGCTCAGCACTTCATACAAGGTCAGCCAGCTCATGCAATAACATGGTCATTGGAAGAGATGGAGGGGGTTTGATCAAGTCTGGTGATGTGACGCGTTTACAACTGAAAACCGAGAGCTCCACAAGGCCAGCCGGATTTGAACTTCAGATGCCTTGAGTCAGACTGCAGCTAGGAACATCAAATTGAAACAATCAAAGAGCTTGTGTCATGAATTAGCACATGCAAGATGCTTCATTTTCATATCTGACTATGGAAGACAAATACTTTGTCTGGTAGACCAATTTGGTTGCAGGTAGGATAGCTACAAAAAAAGGAAACCAATATCGCTGATGCAGCCGTGGAGCCAGCATTTCGGCGAAGAGTATACAGAAAGAATGGCCTTCAATAAGCTGTCTACTGCATATCGCTCGGCAGCTCATGGACATCGGAAAACGGACCAGAATCCTGCCTTGAGGTATCCGGCCTAGGTGAGTTTCGTGAAGCTGCTGAAGCATTCTTGATGGCATCCTCGATCATGGCAGCCAAACTACCACTGTTAGTATGCCTGTGCGTCACCCCTCGCCCGAGATAACCATCAGATGGCGACGCCGCACTAACACCTGAAGCACTTGCTGCGTCTAGACTTATATCGGAGGGTTGTCCGCGTAGTACTGGTGTGGTTATGAATGTCTTCGAGGACTTAACTACATCCGCGACCGGGCCCGCGACAACCTCCTTCTCCTCAAAGTCGGAAACTGTTCTTTCGGAAAGCGGAGCTGTTGGTCTCCGGTTTGAGTTCTGTCGAGCCAAATTACCCAAGGTAGGTACACGATTCGCAGAGCCGGTCTTCTTCACTTCGATAGGTCGTGCTACAACATGACGTGCCACAATTGAGCTGTTGTTGATGGTAACTGGCTTTGGTGCTGGTGGTGAAAATCGCGCCGGTGGTATCGTGGGAGTGTTGTTCGTGCCAGCTTGTTTAACCCTTACCACATTGGCTTGAGCTCGGAAAGCATGTTGAGCTGGTATCGGAGGAACCACAGCACTATCGAGGTATAGTGTTGTGGCAACGCTAGCTCGAGCTAGACTTGGTGCCAAACTGATTCGTGGGTCAACTGAGGTCTCGGACCAGGTAGAGTTGCGCAGATCTCCTGGCATAAAGAAATGTGTATCGGGCTGTGGTGAATTGTGCGCTGTATTCGTGACTGATGGCATTGGTGGTGGTACTCCTGGAGATACTGGTGGCGATCGACCAGTGACTCCTGGGATATATGCAATTTGGATTACGTTGGATGCTCGGGTCCACACTGTCGAGGCTATCGAAGGTGCTCGGCTGCCGTTGCGAGCCAATGTCGACTGGTCTCGTTTTTCTGGGGGATCCCATGTATCCTTGCGTTTCCGACGTCGTAGACAGCAGAGCCATAACAAGAGCACACCAATCAATATTGCGACGATTCCTCCAATAACACCGCCAATAATTGGTCCAATAGGTGTCGAGCCTCTCTGTGATGTGTTGGTCGCGCCCGGATACTGCCCAATCTTTACACATGTTGTAAAGGCACATTGATCGCAAGATTGCGGTGTTAACGAACATGTCTCATCGGTTTTACAGGACGGACATGCCGGTTGTTGATCTGGACACTCCACACATCGTCGTAGTAAAGTATTGAGTACTTCTGCACCTGTGGCTCACGTTAGCATAGCCTTTGGTGAAGCAGTTCTGTGAGCCCACCTCTCCTTTGTTGTGCCATCGCTTTAGAGACTATTGAGAGGAGTTGAACTTGCTAATCCGTCTGATGAAGCGGAAGTGCTGCAGGATGCTCGCTTCTTCCGGTCCAAATGGTTTCTTTTACGATATGGTCGTCGAGCCGTGGTTCCCTCAATTGCGGGTCCTGGTAAAAAGAACGGAAGTTGTGTATACGTTGAGAAATAAATGGCGATTCGAGCCGTAACAGTAAACAGCGTAAATGGTCTCGAACTAGAGATTCAGCGTTATCGGATCGATACCGTTTAGAAACCTGGTGAACAGAAACAGTGGCAAGACCAAGTGGGCGTTAGAGAATCGAATGAAACGAGCGACTGGAAAGACTGCGGAATTGCCGTTGAAAGATCGATCGTTAACGAGTGTATACACGAATGCCGTGAAGGAGAATGGAGCAGTTTGAAGAAGCAGCAACCAGCGACTTCACATTCAAAGACGCGCAGACAGAGTGGGTCTGTACAGTATCCAGGAAATTGGAAGGGGGGCTCTCAAACAACATCACTGGTTAGTTTGAGCGGATCTGGAGGCGTGGCAAGGGTTTTTTGTAACGAACCATCCCATATCTTGGCGTTGTCCTATGTCCAGGATTTTCTCCTTGAACTACAGTACGGTATAATTCAACATTGTTGCGTTGGGCTTGATTGCATAACATCATCAGTTTAACGATTGACATCGGTGACACTTCAGAACAACCCATACCGACAACGCATAGACCAAAGACAAGCACTCAGAGTGAGATTTCTTAGTTGATCCTTCCTCGAGACTCCCTTACTTTATCTCCATTTCCAACCAGCTTTCCAACCAGGCACAGTCTGCGATGTGGTCCGAAAATATGCATTTGCTGTTGATTGGGGTCCTCCCAGTGAAGTGACTGGGAGATCGTACGTTGTCTACGAGTCGTGCTATATCGTAGATGACTATTTGTATCAGTGTGTGAGGCTGTACCACCTTGATAAAGTGTCTTCCATGCCCTATTGGAGCCACCCGTTGCACGTAATTGGTATGTTATGCAGTAGGCGAGAATTGCATTCTTGTTGTGAGACCTTTCCTTTTCAGGACTTCGATATTTTTGCTTGCACTGCCAGTGATCTGATGGGACATATGGGTGTTTCGTTGCAAATACTGGACTTATTGTTGTCCTTTGACACGATCGCAGCCAAGTCGAATGCTCTTCCCTTGGGATTTTGTTCCTTGAACTCCGAGTCTTCAATATCTGCGCGGAGCTGATCGCTAACCCTTATTGACTTGACTGTAAGCTCCGGCCATCTTACTGAGGCCGCCGCCGCCGTCCTGTATTGTGGCATCTGGGTGCTTTCTTGGTTGCATCCTTGCAGCATGTTTTCGAAGCTGGGTAGTAATTCACTTCTCCTCCATGAGTAGAGGTATGTGACATAATACGTGACACGATATACCTTGCGCTGGTCCTTACACCACGTTTCGCTCCTACTCTGTTTGTAGATTGCGTACTTACCCCTTTCTAAACCGGAGTCTGACCTTCGATATATCTTTGTCTATTTTACGTTGAAACGGCCTTGTTCTACTTACCTTGACATCAGTCATGAACACATATCCTACGAAATCAGTGCCTCCCGGTGTATTTCACAGCAACAACGGCGATATAAGTTGAAAGTCGCATAAAAACGTGCAACTAAGCAACACCGCCCTGGCATACAATACAATTGCTCCCAGGTTATCCAGTACAGTACATGTGATGGCAGAATTGAGATATTTTTAGCACGTTTTTTATTTGCTGCGGTGCGCCCCCAAGCGCGAGAGTCATTGGGCCTGAACCTCTCCCGTCTCGGGATGGCCTTTCTGCCTGTCAGCACTACTGCAGACATGTGAACATTGATGACCTCGGATTCCTGCCTTTCACTTGAAGACATCCGGAGAACTGCTGGTTTGATTTTCGGACGAGACTGCTACTCTTAACAAAACTCGAGACGGAAGTGCTAGAGTACTATGCTTCGGCCATACTCAGCTGGCATGCAGCGTCATCCAAGAAATGCAGGCGGTTGGTACATGCATAGTATTGCTAGCTGATATGTGTGATTTGGGTATACGGTATTTTAACGAGAAGAAGAACTTTGGCCAAAGTACTGTTTAGGCCTTTTTCGTTTTTGTCATGCTTACAGCTTGGATATCAAAATGGACGAGGCTTGTCTTCACCGATCGCCACAAAACGAAAATCAGGGGCTACCGACAGCAGTTCCACCCCAGCGAATGAAAAGTGAGTACTGCGCCTATTGGAGTTTCAGATAGGCTGGAGCTGAGAAGGTTGTAAACGCCTGTCGGACGAGCATACGTAGAAAAGACCCTGTACAAGTATGAAACATGCTGGGGATAACTTCAACACTGGGAAGAGTTCTCTGCGCAAACACTTCTTTTAATCGTTACTCTCTCAAACGTCCTTTTCTTGTTCAAAAAGACGAATCAAGTGACAACTCTGTATCAGTTTCTCGAAGCGTTCTTTGTCTGCTGAATTGAGCAATTCGTCGTTTTGATTCTCACGTCTGCATTCTCTCCCTTCCGGCTTACTGCCAGAAACATCTCACATTCTTTCAATCTCCCAAACAACCAGACTACGACCCCGTCCCGAAGTGACCACATCCATTGGTTCCTTACTGAAATCGACTGCTCGTTTGATGGTAGTCAATCTGCATTATGGCTAATTACCAGCAAAGTGGCTATGACAGCCATCAGCTACAGGACAGACCAGGCAACGTAAGTAAATGGTTTCAAATTGCCTTTGCACCTTTCGTCTAACGTCTCCAGGGATACGCAGGACAACACCCGGACGACGACGATGCTGAGCGCTCCCTTTTGAGCTCCGGCCAAACCTATCCAGGTCATTATGATGATCATAGAAACCTTACTCAGAATGAGTCTACTTACAATTTGAGCGAATCCTACATGAGCTCCGAACCTAGCAAGACTGCGGATGCATCCTATGACAATGCTCCAGAGGCATATGCGGGCGGGTTCCCGCAGGGCGATACCGCTCCTAATCCATATGAACGAAGCGACTCGACAGAGGCATGGCGAGCGAGACAGAACAACACACAAATCAAGCGATACGCGACCAGAAAAGTCAAGCTTGTGCAAGGTAGCGTCCTCAGCATCGACTACCCTGTGCCTAGTGCCATTCAGAACGCCATTCAGCCAAAGTATCGACAAGATTTGGAGGGTGGCAGTGAAGAATTCACACACATGCGATACACTGCTGCGACTTGCGATCCCGACGACTTCACGTTGAAGAATGGATACAATCTAAGGTCTGCCATGTATAACAGACATACCGAGCTCCTGATTGCTGTTACCTACTACAACGAAGACAAGGTCTTGACCGCAAGAACACTGCACGGTGTCATGCAGAACATTCGAGATATTGTCAATATCAAGAAGACCGAGTTCTGGAACAAAGGTGGCCCTGCCTGGCAGAAAATCGTCGTCTGTTTGGTGTTCGACGGTATTGATCCCTGTGATAAAGAAACCCTAGATGTCCTTGCAACGATCGGTATATTCCAGGATGGTGTGATGAAGAAAGATGTGGACGGGAAAGACACAGTCGTGCATATTTTCGAATACACCACACAGTTGTCAGTGACGCCAAACCAGCAATTAATTCGACCGACCAACAATGACGCTACTGACCTACCTCCAGTGCAAATGATTTTCTGCTTGAAGCAAAAGAATAGTAAGAAAATCAATTCACATCGATGGCTATTCAACGCTTTCGGACGTATTCTCAATCCTGAGGTCTGCATTCTGCTCGATGCCGGTACCAAACCCGGTCCCAAATCGCTCCTTGCACTCTGGGAAGCATTCTACAATGACAAGGATCTTGGTGGTGCATGCGGTGAAATTCATGCTATGTTGGGTCATGGCTGGAAGAAATTGTTAAACCCATTGGTTGCTGCACAAAACTTCGAGTACAAAATCAGTAACATCCTCGACAAGCCTCTGGAGAGTTCTTTCGGATACGTCTCTGTCTTGCCTGGTGCTTTTTCGGCCTACAGATTTCGCGCAATTATGGGCCGACCACTGGAACAGTACTTTCACGGCGACCACACTCTTTCCGCAAGACTTGGCAAGAAGGGTATCGAGGGCATGAACATCTTCAAGAAAAACATGTTCTTGGCCGAGGATCGTATCCTCTGTTTTGAATTGGTCGCTAAAGCTGGTTCTAAGTGGCACCTGACCTACGTCAAAGCAGCCAAGGGCGAGACCGACGTGCCAGAGGGCGCGCCAGAATTCATTGGTCAGCGACGACGTTGGCTCAACGGCTCCTTCGCTGCGTCTCTCTACTCCTTGATGCACTTCGGCAGAATGTACAAGTCCGGACACAACATTATCCGAATGTTCTTCTTTCACGTCCAACTGATCTATAACATGGTCTCAGTGCTCATGTCCTGGTTCGCTCTGGCATCTTACTGGTTGACTACCAAAGTCATTATGGATCTCGTGGGTCAACCACCCTCTGGTGCGAACGCGGCTCAACAACAAGCGGCTTTTCCATTTGGCAACACCGTCACACCTATTGTCAACACTCTTCTGCAGTACGGCTACCTGGCTTTCCTTCTACTCCAGTTCATTTTGGCACTTGGTAACAGACCCAAAGGATCCCGAGTCGCATACATGGTGTCTTTCGTGGTCTTCGGTATAATTCAGGCTTATGTGATAGTGGACGCATTTGCACTTGTGTATCGAGGATTCACTAGTAAGTATGGTACACACATCATCATGAACGAAGGCGCAAAAGAATTCGTGGATTCCTTCTTCGCTTCAACCGGACCTGGCATATTGGTCATTGCACTTGCAGCGACATTCGGCCTTTACTTCGTTGCCTCGTTCATGTACTTGGATCCATGGCATATGTTCACTTCGTTTCTGCAGTACCTTTTGCTGATGCCATCATTTATCAATATTCTGATGATCTACGCATTCAGCAACTGGCATGATGTTTCGTGGGGTACGAAAGGATCAGACAAAGCAGATGTTCTCCCGTCAGCTCAAACCAAGAAAGATGGCGGCAAGGTTGCGGTCATTGAGGAGATCGACAAGCCCCAAGCAGATATTGATGCACAGTTTGAGGCGACTGTGCGACGAGCTCTTGCACCCTACAATCCGCCACCGGAGAAAAACGAGAAGAACGTGGAAGATTCATACAAGAACTTCCGAACTCGATTAGTGTCTACCTGGATTTTCACCAATGCTCTTTTGGCAGCGGGTATTACTAGTAATGGTTTATCCACGTTCGGGTTCGAGGTAAGTTGCTCTATTCTCACAAGCTCCTTGACTAGATGCTAACGTACTGCTAGACCACCGCAACGGCTCGATCCAGTCGCTTCTTCTCAGTTCTCTTATATATCACAGCGGCATTATCACTTGTACGATTTATAGGATGTTGTTGGTTCTTAGGCAAAACAGGTCTACTTTGCTGTTTCGCCAGGAGATGAGCAAGCCAAAGGATGAAAGTGGATGTATGGCTAGATGTAAGCAATCGGTGCAAGCGATTTGGAAATTTAGCAGTGAAGCCATTCGGCGTCGTGAGGACCAAAACTAGGAGTTTTGTGGGTATCAATTTGAGCGACTAGGACATTTTCCGATACACTTTACAGCGATCATAGCGATGAATGTGACATGAGCTTGTTGGCAGTATTATAATACGCTGATTGTAGTCATAGTCCGGATGAATTATTCTGTCTTGCGATAAGAGTAGCTCGGTTTAATACTAGAAGTGTACTGCACTACAGTATACTAAGTGAGCGAGGCAAACAACATTCAGGCAGCACACATCTGACCGGAGTGACGCATGTGGATCTCTCTACTATCGGCACGCCTGCGGTTACCTCAATAGGTTGACCAGTGCTCTCCAGGATATATGCATGCTTGACCACTTTGCAAACCTGAACTCGTTCCTTTAATCCATAGATCTTGAGGGATACACTTTACAGCTGCCTATTCTAGCGTTAATTTCTCGGTCACCTAGCAAGATGTTGAAAGTATGGAGTATGAAACAGCAGCAGCAAAAGGATGCGCAAGCAGAAGGACAAGGCCAGAAGAAGAAGAAAGTTACAGCCGCTCAGCTGCGAGTCCAAAAAGGTAATACATACGCTCTTCGCATTGCTTCAACCAAAACATGACTGCTGTACTGACTGTGAACAGATCTCAGTGAACTCTCGCTAGGCCAGACGATGCGAACAGATTTCGACAACCCAGATGACATTCTCAATTTTACATTAACGATTGACCCAGACGAGGGTATGTATAAGGGCGGCAGCTTCAAATTCACATTCGCTATCTCGAGCAACTATCCTCACGATCCGCCGAAAGTCAAATGTACGCAGAAGATCTATCACCCCAACATTGATCTAGAGGGCAATGTATGTTTGAACATTCTACGTGAAGACTGGAAGCCGGTGTTGAACTTGAACGCTGTGGTTGTTGGCATGCAGGTAAGTTGACTACCGTGCTAGGCTGCAGGCAACTGCTGACAGAAGATGCAGTTTCTTTTCCTTGAACCTAACGCGTCGGATCCTTTGAACAAAGAGGCGGCTGAAGATTTACGGACAAATCGAGAGAATTTTAGACGGAATGTTAAGACCTCGATGACTGGCGGCAGTGTCAAGGGCATTGCGTATGATAGGGTTCTGATTCGGTGATACATTCGAAACGGCTCTTTACGATGGAACGCTACTATATGAGGCGTCTGGACCGGAGTGTTTTTAGCATTTCGATTAGCGATCTTCTACAATACCATGAACCCATACTTAGACGCTGAGGAGAGGCGTGATAGAGAGTTATAGTGACCATACTCCTCAAATCTCTCGCTGCGGGTAGGCTGCACACAAAGTAGTCGGTGTCGATGCCAGCGTATCATCGCCTCCAGCATACATTTTGAATTGTTGCTGAACACTCCCTTTCGTCTTCTAATTATTTACAATATTGGCTTAACGGTCATGGATCCCGGTCTGGCCGATCTCGGCCAATGCCAAGACGCGAAGACTGGAGCTGGCTGCAGGGTACGGATAGAGTAGCTGTGCGAATCTTGGTCGCCCGGGTGAGCACCAGACCAAAATTTGTCTCCCCCAGGTCTTTTTGACTCACCCAAAAAAGACCTACCTTTCCCACAAATCTCTACTCTTTGTGAACTGAAGTCCGGATCATGGCTTCCAAGACATTTGCTCGAACTCTGCGCACTGCGTCTAAGCAGAAAATTGCTGCTGCACCAGCTGTGCCGAAGCGCACTTTTTTCTCCGCACCAGTCACTCGACCAGCCGTGTCTGCCAGAGCTGTTGTAACACCAATCCAACAGCAAACTCGAGGTGTCAAGACTATCGATTTTGCCGGCACGAAAGAGCAGGTCTTCGGTAGATCACATCGCGTCCAAAATAAGAGCTATAGCTAACAAGGAACAGAACGATCTGACTGGCCCCGAGAGAAGCTTCACGTAAGTCAACAACACCTTGAAGCGCGAAGCTCGAAGCTAATTTGACTAGGAATACTTCAAGGATGATACCCTTGCCCTCATCGGTTACGGTTCCCAGGGTCACGGACAGGGTCTTAACCTGCGAGATAATGGCATGAACGTGATTATTGGTGTACGAAAGAATGGTCAATCGTGGAAAGAAGCACAACAAGATGGCTGGATTCCAGGTACAAATTTGTTCGAAGTTGACGAGGCCATCTCGAAAGGCACAATCATCATGAACTTACTCAGTGATGCTGCTCAATCTGAAACTTGGCCGGCCATCAAGCCTCAATTGACCAAGGGAAAGGTGAGAATGCTATGTAAGATTATGTGGCTTCCATGCTGACTTTATAGACTCTCTACTTCTCCCACGGTTTCTCCCCCGTCTTCAAAGATCTCACCAAGGTAGATGTCCCTACCGACATCGATGTGATCCTCGTTGCTCCTAAGGGATCTGGTCGAACCGTCCGCTCCCTCTTCCGCGAGGGACGAGGCATCAACTCCTCTGTCGCTGTCTTCCAAGATGTTACTGGCAAGGCTGAGGAAAAGGCTATCGCCCTCGGTGTCGCAGTTGGCTCGGGCTATCTCTACAAGACCACCTTTGAGAAGGAGGTTTACTCCGATCTCTACGGTGAACGAGGCTGCTTGATGGGTGGTATTCACGGCATGTTCTTGGCCCAGTATGAGGTGTTGAGAGAGAGGGGTCACAGCCCTTCTGAGGCGTTCAATGAGACAGTGGAAGAGGCGACACAAAGCTTGTACCCATTGATTGGAGCTAACGGCATGGACTGGATGTACGCTGCCTGCTCAACTACTGCAAGACGAGGTGCAATTGATTGGTCGAGCAAGTTCAAGGATACACTGAAGCCAGTGTTCAACGAGCTTTATGACAGCGTCAAAGATGGCAGAGAGACGCAGCGCAGCTTGGACTACAACAGTCAGTCGGACTACAGAGAGAAGTACGAGAAGGAGATGCAGGACATTCGGGACTTGGAGATCTGGTATGTCGTCCAGCTGCTTCACAAGAATCAGTAACTAACTGTGCTACAGGCGAGCCGGCAAGGCTGTTCGATCTCTCCGACCTGAGAACAACTAAATGTTTATCCGCGATTGAACTGAATCTGGATTTACCTTGTATGGAACGTACAGAAGAATGGCTTGAGATACCACGTGTATATCACTCAATAGTAGATGGCGTTTGGTCTGCAAATGGTCAAAAGTAGGTATCTTCAATTGATGCGAGATTTTCACAAATACTTTTCATCTTGCTCGCATTGTCTTCCATTATGTGCTTACTACACAGTGGCCTCAAACACAGCAAACACACACATCAGGGCACACGATCGATTTTGCCGATTTCGGCGACCCACTTGTGGTTTGCTCCTCGGGTTGGAGAAGTTGTTGTGTCGGTGTTACCTTGGCCTTGCAGCAAGACAGTTGCACATATTAACTAGAAGCTGAGGAACGCATGCTCAATATCAGATCTTATGTGGCCAAGGCATTCGTTCAACCAAGTTGAGCAGTACTGACTTGCAGCAGCCCCATAGTCACGAATATCTGTAAAGAATCAACGACGGTCCAACCTCCAGAAACTATCTCAGCCTCATCTTCGGCAACAGTAACATCAATCATTGCTGGAGTACCTCCTTTCCATCTGGGCAGACTCTAGTGAGCATTCGCTACACCACCACCTGTGGCCATGGCGGACCCATCAACATGCCTCCCACTAACACCAGACTCAATATCTAAAACCTACGACCGCATAAAACAATACATTCACAAAACTCCATTAATCACATCCCGATCACTCAACCATATAGCCTCCCACCTAGACCCCCGTTCATTCCTCTCCGACAACCCACCTCCAATCTGGTCTGATCCCCCTCCACCATCGTCCTCCTCCGCCGCTACCACAACCACTTCTCTCCCCCCACCAAAACTCAACTTATTCCTAAAACTAGAAAGCCACCAACGCATCGGCGCCTTCAAAGCCCGCGGTGCATTCAGCGCCATAACCCACCTCATCAACGAAGTCGGACTAGACTCCCTCCAAAAACGAGGAGTCATAACACACAGCTCTGGAAACCATGCCCAAGCTCTAGCATTAGCAGCAAGCACCTTCAAAATCCCGGCCTGGATAGTAATGCCATCCATCTCCACGAAAAGCAAAATCGCAGGCGTCCGCTCCTTCGAGCACGCTGGCGCCGGTGTAAAAGTCATATTCAGCGGCTCCACCGCGCCCGAGCGCGAAGCCAAAGTCGCAGAAGTAATCGAATCACAAGCGCAATCCAATGGCAGCAGCGACAGCAATGAAGGCCCCATAATAGTCCCACCCTACGACCACCCAGACATCATCCTCGGCCAAGGCACAGTAGCCCTAGAAATGGAAGCGCAATTCCAAAACCGTCAATCCGGTCTCGCTCAAGGTTGTGCCGGAGCCAGCGGCGTTACCAGCAACAACGACAACGACAATCCGAATTTCGACATCATCCTCACCCCACTCGGTGGCGGCGGCCTCCTCTCCGGTGTCGCAACCTGGTTCTCGCACACCCACACTGCCTCCTCTTCAGACCTGCACCACCACAAAACGCTAACAATAGGCACAGAACCATCCTTCCAAGGCGCCAACGACGCTGAAATCGGCCTCTCCCAAAACAAACGCATCCCTCATGTCCGCACGCTGACTATCGCCGATGGCCTGCGCACACCCGTCGGCGTGATCCCCTGGTCTATAATCTCTGATTCCAAGAAAACTGTGGAGAGCGTCTTCAGTGTAACTGAGCTAGAAATCAAAATGGCACTGAAAATACTAGTTGAGAGGGTTAAAGTTGTTGTTGAGCCTAGTAGTGCGGTGCCAGTGGCGGTTGTGTTGTTTAATGCGAGGTTCCGAGAGTGGGTTGAGCAGAGGAGGAGGATGGAGAGTGAGGCTCGGAAAGCGAGGGGTGAGGATAACGATGGGGAGGAGAGGACTTGGAATGTGGGGATTGTGCTTAGTGGGGGGAACACGACTGTTGAGGGGTTGAGTGAGTTGTTTCGGGGGGGTTGGTTGGATGAGAAGGAGGATGGAGATAGGGAAGAAGGGAAGGAGAGGCAAAGGGAGACGGGACAGGTGGGGATGGATGGGAAGAAGGTAGCTGAGGATGTTGCAGGATGAGATGAGGTGATTTGTTGCCCTCGTAGTTTGACTACCTAGGTATGCATTACGACAGCATGGGATACATGTATGTGACGACTATATTGAATTGGTTCCGTAATAGCAAGCTCGCCAGACAGGAAGTGAATTGAATGACAACAGCCTCAGTTAGGAATGAGTCCACCGTGTGTTTCGAATCACCACATTTCTCACCATGCATCCCCAAATGAACTGGCTCCGGTACTCTCCTCATCCTCAAGTCTCCTTCAACCCGGCAACTGCCACCCTACCTGCGATGCATGGAGCCGGAAGCATAGGAGGATATCCCGAAGCCCATGAAAGGGTGCATAGTACAAACCTCATCAAACCTCAGTACTGGTTTTGTCCAAAGGAAGCACGTACACGATCCACACTTGCTCTTGAAAGTCGATTGACGTATTCGCTAGAGGAGGAAAGTTATAAAAATCGTCAAAATGCGGTGCTGTTCCGTCTGTTCTGAATAATAGATGTTCAAGTATTGGCTAGCGTAGATATCGATCGTAGTTAGTAGTTCCTAAAAGGGGTGGTCTTCGACAGCCTTGCTGATTCATTTGCTCGGCTGGTCGGTTTGTAGTTAAGTAGGGATGAGGATTATATAGTATAACAGTGGTGGAAAGCGCATCTTCGCTCGCTCGCTCACTCCCTCTTCAGCGTAATCATCCCATATATCATACCGTAGCATTATATAATCCTTGTAGTGAACTAGTGGTATACGGAAACAGAAATGGTCCTTGACTCGAATTTTAGGATCAACTGGCCTCATCAAGCTTGAGGAGAGCCAGGACCTTGTCGAGTATTTCAATGAACGATTATCTGTAGTAACACACAGTGGCAGCAGCGGCAGCAGCAGTAGCAGTTTAGAGTAAAGATTATGACGCAGACCAAAAGCGTAATTGGTGGATTTCCAAGACTGAAGTGAATATTATTTGAAACTGGAGTGAGTTTGTTCTGATACCAAATCAAGTCGGCCCTACTTGGTAGTTCAACGTATAGTCTGTATCCGACGTTGTTGTATACTAATACGTGCTAACAACAAGCAAGGATGAAGAGTGTACAGTAAGTCATCGACCTGTTTCCGATTGCTTCACGATCAGGTATCTCCGAAGCCTCGTATAAATGGTAAAGGAAGACTCTTCCTGCAAGTCGGAGAAATGGTGGCGGTCGGCATGTTCCTGAACACCATGGGGCATGGCAAGGCAAAGCAACTCGAGGAACCACGTTTTCACAACGTGCTTCTTGCCGACGTCGAACATTCGGTACTTGGATCCTTGACACGGTGAAAAATCTTTGTGAAATGGTATCAAATACCTTCCGTTTCAGGATTAGGCAGTAACTGATCTGCAAACCCGATAGGACCAAGGCGATCCTTTCCCGCGAATCGGATATTTTATCCTGTGAAGTGTTTTCCGACCCTGCATCGTCGAGGATAGCAAGTCCGAAGAGTACGTCAGGAGTGCTGACAACCGGTGACTAATCGCTATACCAAGCACAGAAGACGCTGAAATTCATCGAATGTAACACTATTACAACCAGCTGGGCGTCTAGCAGTTGGTCGTATAACCACAAGGTCTGTGCTGACAGTTTCCAGTTGATATACTCAAATTTGTCATCGGTGCCAAGTACAGCAGACAACAACGGCATGCCTGATCACAGACATTTGACATTCGGTACCTAGTCCCTTGATTATGATATAGAGAGTTTTGTCAAGGGATGAGGTCCGTGTAATCCGGTGTGGCCTTTGGGCCGAGCGCAAGAATGTCTCCTTCAGTGCTTTATGCATAGTCAACTTACTCGAGCCTTCAAGTTGTTCAATCACAGGGATAGTGTTGAAGGCTTACACCTGCTAACCAATGACGTAGATTCCTTGGAGTATTCAAACGAGAACGAGTCTCGCATTCGGTACGTCAGGACCAGTACTGACGAGTAATCATTACCTGACGACTCCCGGCACCAGCGGCTGCTAACACGTCAAAGTTTTATTGGCTTTTTTCTGCTTTGAACACTCGTATACAGCTCCACACAATCACCAACAGCCAATGAAGTTCCGCGGACATAGTTAGCCCGTCGGTTTTCCGGATCACAGATGAATGATCATAAGCATACGTGTAAAGCAGCGCACAAAGATACATCTATAGAACACTGGCCTCTCCTTCTGCCTTCTATTCTCCAAGACCAGAACGTATATCATTCAATTCAAACAACTCCAATTTGACCACAAAATTAAATACCAAGAAACAATCTAGGACATCAATACCACAACCACCACCATGTCCCGCTTCAACATCGAATCAAGCTACGTCCTCAGCATGGCCCGCGTAAAAGCAATGAGAGAATCAGCACGACCAGAACAAGATCTCCGACTCCTCCTAGCACACGTAAATCTCCTCGACAAGCTCGACCACAGCATAGCAGAGTACAACCGACCAGCTTCTCGAAGACGCAGAAGTGAGGAAAGAAAGAGACCTGCTTACCACCGACGCGAGTCTCATCAATACATAGATGATGATGAGAAAGACGATTATGCAAGTCAGCACATTGAAGCTGTGATTCCTTCAGTTGCTCTTGTCTCGGTAGAAGAGGTTGAGGTCGGAGAAGATGACTGAATGTCGGTGGACGGCGAAGGATCGAATGACGAATGACGAAGACTCTCATGATAGCCGGATGTATGACCGATGATTAGCCGGGGATGTTGTGTTACAACCATGATAAACGACCACTCATACTACCACCACCACAAGCAGCCCATCGATCTAGGCTTTGTACAACCGACACCACACATCTACCAGCAATGTCGGTTGTGTCACTTCCACCGAAAGTGCTGATCACAATCGACTCGAGGCAAAAGCTCACCTACCTCCAAGAAAAGGCCTCCACACAACCACACCTCAACCTTTTCTCAGTGGACACTACTACCACCACCACTAGTACCCATTCCGACCACCACCATCAACGCCTCACCAGACAGTCACACAGTTGTCCACCATCACCAATATGAACACAGCACCACAACCGCCATAAGTCAACAAATGGTACAGAAGTCGTGACTCCCCAGTCAGCATGTCACCAGCACAACTTATGCCCGCTTGTGATGCTGAAGCCACTCCGGCACTACTCGTGTAACAACACGAACATGTGAAGGATAGTGTACCATACGTAAAGTCTTGCGGATGAGAAGAGCGAAGGAAGAGAAGTTGTTCAGTGAACTCCAAACCACATCTGTTAACACCAACATCATCACCAACATCCACCAGTGTACCACCACCACCACCTGAATTGTACTATAGCACAGTTACACGAAGTCACGACCTTACGACCTACAATGAGAACTAGAATTAGACCATAGAATACATTTATATTTCTAAAACCTACATCTACGATCTCCTTTCGATCTTCCCCCTAATCCTTAAGTCTGCTGCTTCATGTCCAGTTACTGAATACCTGTACGTGTAGATAGTATGCACAGCACTACACTACACAACACAACACCACCGACCATCGATGTCCCAGAACCATACCACTCGACAATCCAAAGCGACAGTCTCCAAACCAATGCCCATCCAACTCGAAGCTCAGTACACCAACTTTCCTTCCCATCCCATCCCACTCCCGCAGACATGCTCTACCCAGTGCGATAAACCACCCAATCTCCCAGCCACACACCCAGTAGCACAAAATTCCTGCCAATAAGGACATTCTTCACCAACTGTACCTGTAGCATCATGCTCGTCCTTGCGCATCCACAAATGACTGGCATGCTGGGTATACAGTAGATCATAGGTACGTACATTGAGGATGACCCCTCCAGTCGTGCATGCACCTTTCGAAAGGGTGCTGATGGCTACCGGAGTACTGGGAACAGTGACGCTATAATCGACCGGTATGTTCGATATTTTATCTCATTGAGAGGGGAGTCCGTGATGAGATGGAAGGTTTGGACTTTGGATGGAAGGACCTAGGTACGTTTGGTGGGAGAATTGGTGGTTGTACCATAGCTATTCGAAAAGGATGCTCTTGTAGATACTTGACTAACATGACGACGTGCCTCTGTCGTCATAAGAAATACCATCGTTCCATGCGAACAAGTAGACCCATCACCATGATTACAGTAACAAATTGTATATAGAATAAACCGCTCACAACCCAACCTCCCTCAACACCCACTCAACAACAACCCCCAAATCCTCACTCATCCTCACCACCTTCGCAAGTTTCTTCCTCATCACTTCCATTTCATCCTTTCCAGTCTCCACGCCTTCAATACCCTGTACATCCACTATCCCGTTCAATAAGATGTCGAAACTGATGACTAGAAAGTGTTTCGCATTTAAGTTTGCCAGTATCGAGCCGGGGAAGTAGGAGTGATGTAATGGGATGTTTAGCTCGATTTTGCATGCCTTTGTGGGGCTTGAGAGGGGGTCTAGGCGGATGCTGATGGGCAGGGTGCGGTTATTGTTGTCGGGATCGAGGAATCGTGATTTGAGGAGGCTGGAGATCTTGTCTTCGACGGGTGGTTTGTTGGTGCGTTTTTTGATCCGTGTTCGGTCGGGGAGAGGAGTTGATGGTGTAGTTGATGTCTCTTGTGTGTTTGTTACGGTGCTGTTGGTCTTTGGGATGATGGACTGGAGAAGTGTGTTGACCAAAGCATACTGTCGAAGATAGGGTAGAGCATTGGCGTATTGTGATGGATGGGCAAATACGAAGGTTGAGGTTGGATAGGCTTTGAGTTCATTTGAGATGTACAAGGTGCATGCATGACTCTTTTCCCGCATTGCGCCGGATTTGGTGAAGGTAAGACATGATTTGGTCCATGTCTGGTTTGGAGTGAGATCTGCCTTTGAATCCTTCGTTTTATTCATGTAAGATAAGAAAGACACAATCTTTTCCCCTTGAACTTCTATCATGGTAGATGACTCGTTGAGTGCAGTGATGACATTTGCTGGGAGGAGAACTTCGGGTTCGAGGGTGCAGACAAACCGAATGCCAAGCACGTCAGATGGATTGGAGGCAGCTTGATCAACGTCTAGAATCCCTCCGTTTGCAGAAGCCTTGGTCTGTGAATGCAATGGATCTAACCAGGACGGCATATCCACCGATGAATCTTGGAAGAGTGCTTCAGCAGTTACCGTGCTGGTCAATGGATCATCGGCCAGCCATTGCTGCAAAGCTGCGATTGACGGTCTGCCTGTCTCTATCAAAAACTTGGCCGTCCAATCTGCTTCTGACTCTGTGGTACGCTGGGGGTGCGTTTGCTGTTCAGGACCGTAGAAGTGCTGACCTTTTGTCCAATATCTCGTGTTCATCTCGAGGCGCCCATTAGTATCCTTTCGGGGCTCACCAACATTGCTTCGGCAGAAATGATGGGTGTCGTGCCTCCATTTCATCCGCTTCTTTTCTTCAATCCATATCTTCTGGAATGTATCATACAAGTTGTCCAGCACCTTGAAGCAATTAGCCGATGTGTCAATATGCTCCAGTCTGCTCAAGTAGTCCAGATTGGCTGAAAAGTCGCTCAGCTCGTACCATGGTACCTTCTCGTTCGGGATGACTGTCAAATTGGTTTTTAGTAACCGCGAAGCAGCCTCTTGTAGAATTCCCTCTTCCTCATCAGGCAAATTAAGCTTCAATGAAGTCTTTTGTACCACGTTACGCTCGTTCTCGTCAAATTCGATCTCGAGGTCTACGAACTTCTCGCCAGCAATCTGCAAGAGATTTTCGTCCCACAACGCAGCAAAACCCTGCATATGCGCCAACATCTCTACACTTTCTCTTGTTATACCTCTTCCCGCCATTCGCGTCTTTAGGATATCAGCCACCTCTTTCAACCTGTTGTACCGTTCATTCTGAATATCTCTCACAGCATTCGCTTCCTGAGCATTTGAAATTGTGGTGAGCTCACTCGGCATGTTAGGCATAGGTGTTGTACCGCTACCGCCCATCGAAGCAAATAAAGCAGCTGCAGCTGGCGAGTTGAAGCTCGCCACAAGGTCGTCTGGCAGGACTGAGGCAGCAAAAGGTGTAGAAGTAGGATGCGACGAAACACTGATCTTATAATTGTGACTCTGCATCGAAGCCGGTGTCTTCACCAGTGCTGGCGATTTGCCAGTGAATGATCGGGATGCAAACGCACTCATGTTTGGGCGAGGCGACGCTGTCGGACGATTGGGGCTAGTATTCAAAGGATTCTTAGGCGTTGAGACTACCTGACTTCGAGTTGGTGTAGCCATGGTGGAATTGAAATTGAGATTAGTAGAGAAATGCTTGAAGGAAAGTGGTAGCGCAGCAAGGTTGATTTAGTATTAAAACGGTATCATGATTGTGATTAACTATAACATCACGAAGAAGAGCGTATCAGAGAAACATACTCAAGATGGTCCACCAGAATGACAAACAACGACAGGATAGTTTGGTTGACCACGACATTGGTGGTTGAAAATGAGAACTGAAGTAATCGCGAAACAGTGTCGGTTGATCTTCGGCGTTTTGCATCCATTTGGCGAACGCTTGGGAAGGATAGCTTCGACGACATTGTTCGAACATACGTCAGCTCCTTGAAGGTGAGAGATCGGGATCGAATGAGACTGAGACTCCAGAGGTTAGCCCCCCAATTTGGTGAAAGATATCTGAACACGTAGGCAGCTGTAAGGTCATAGCACGCTTCAAGAAAGGCACTGGAGAGGTGTGTTGAATATCAACCAGCGGGTGATGGCGGTACAAGAAGATCAGGTACACGTAGTTTAATAGAAAGATTAAGGGAAAGCAAGATGTGTCCAAGAGTTTAGTAATTGGTTCATTAGACACAAACTATACTATAATATTCGGGGTCCCTGTCATGAACACGAAACTGTACAAAAACGCTCATCCATCATCAATCAATACATCACGCACTAAGCTCTCCGTGAGTGCCCTTGCTGGGAGCACCGTTGTTGTTGGTGATGTTCTTGCCCTTAGTAGGGCTGACACCATTGGCATATCTAAGGGAATCATCCTTGGTCATGCCGTTGTGTGTACCGTTGAACTTCATGTTGGCAATGCCGTCATAACCTTTGATGCCGGTGGCCTTCTCAAGTCGCTCGGCAATGTCATTGTCAACCTCTCGGAAGATAGCGATTTGTCTCTTGATAAGTTCCTTCTCCTTACACATTTCCATCTTTCCAGCGACATTGTTGATGAACCGCTCACGGGCTGGCTCGTCAAATACCTTCTGCCAAAGTGCTCGTGGACCGACGAAGTCTTCGGGTCTGATCTCAGACAGGAAGGTGATGGCCTTGCCTTGGAAATGAGCGTGAGTTTGATCATAATCCACAGTTCGAGTTCGGAACTGAATGGGATCAATGGAGCTCAGATAATTGGGACGGGCACCTTGGTTGAAGAAAGCCATACTGCCATCTCGCTGGAAGTTGCCAGCTTTGAAGCCAGTCTTTGAAGTGTTGACTGGCAATTGCTGGTAATTGACACCAATTCTGTGTCGGTGAGTGTCTGGGTATGAGAAGAGACGAGACTGGAGCACTGGATCGGCAGAAGGCTCAATACCTGGCGGCATGTGAGATGGATTGAAGGCAACTTGCTCGATTTCGGCGAAGTAGTTGACGGCATTCTCGTTGAGAGTGAACTCGCCGATCTTCTTTCGCGGGTACTTGGATTGAGGCCAAACATGGGTGAGATCAAAGACGTTAATCTTGTCCTGCTCCCAAGCATCCTCGGCCTCTTTAGCCGTCATAGTTTGAACCTCAACCGTCCACTTCGGAAATTCGCCTCTCTCAATGGCCTCGTAGAGATCTTTCTGAGAATGGTCGGGAGACTTGGAAGCCGAATCCTCCTGTGTGATGAATTTTGTGCCTTGCATGGATTTCATGTGGACCTGAACGTACTGCCAATCGCCATCCTTGTTGACGAATTTGACAGTGTGGCCCAACCAGCCGTGCATGAATCGATAACCATCTGGGATGCCTCGGTCACCAAATAAGATCATGACTTGGTGGATGGATTCTGGGTTGTTGCATAAGTAGTCCCAGAACATAGTAGAATCATCCGCATGGGTCAAGTGTGTAGATGGATCTCTCTTCTGTGTGTGAATGAAGTGTGGGAATTTGGCGGGGTCTCTCAAGAAGAAGACTGGGGTGTTGTTGGCGACCAGATCCCAGTTGCCCTCGTCTGTTCTGAACTTGACAGAGAAACCTCTGGGGTCTCGAGCGCAGTCGTGCGAGCCAGACTCACCACCAACGGTGGAAAAGCGGACGGTAATTGGGCATTTCTTACCCTTTTCCGAGAACATGTCAGCTAGACAGAGCTCTGGAATAGGATTTGTGCACTCGAAGAAACCATGAGCACCGGAACCCTTGGCGTGAACCACTCTTTCTGGGACGCGCTCTCGGTCGAAGTGAGCGAGGAGGTCGATCAGGTGGAAGTCCTGGAGCAGGAGTGGACCGTTCTCGCCGACTCTTTGGGTCTCGTAGGGATGTGGCATAGGAACGCCATTGCTGGTGGTGTAGATGGTGTCGGTCGACTTTGCCTGTCGGTCAGCCTCATAGGCGGAGAACTGGTTGCGCACGTGGGCAGAGAAGGATGTGTCTGCGGATGGTGCCATGTTGAATAAGTCTTTGACGGTATTGACAGGTTCTTGGATTAAATTATTGATTATTTCCATTGGAAAGCAAGTACAAAGTTATATATCGGAGGTATGGGAGGCAAATATAGGACCGACGTTTCTACGACCTTCGCCAAGTAGAGTTTCTCCATCGGTGCAGGAAATACAAATCGAGCAAAAATGACTGGATGAAAGTGAATGTATCTTCCGGCAGATGAGCTTCGATCGAGAATCGGTTGCCGTGGTTAACCACAAAAATTGTTCTCGAGAAGGTTAGAACTCGTAAAGGAGCATCATGGCAAAGTCCCACGATGGCATTTGAAAAGCATGTACCCCAATGACGTCGACGATCGCTGTATTACTCGAACCGATGGTCAACGTCTCGAGATTGTGTTCATCCCATCTCGACTTCCTGAACAACACTGTTCGCCATACACTGATGATGTGTGCCCTGATAGGAATCAGAAACAGATCCTTTACTTTTGCTACGAGTACTTGAAGTTCGATACTTAATCATGCCATTGTTTAGCACACAACCGAAGCATTCCCTGTGCCTGAAATATTTGCCCATCCACGATTGTCATGCTGGAGAATGCCCCAAAGATCTGCGGTGAGGACGTATGACTATCCAATCAAGTGGACGTCACTGTCGATCTCAAGGCACAAACCCTTGTGTCTGGCTGACCACATGGCTGCTACTCCATATTTGACAAAATTAAAGTGGAAGTCTCTGCCATTACCAAATCAGTGCGCTATGCCCAATCATGTCACCATCTTTCACACGTAAGCTCGAGTCCGTGTGGTTTATCGACCTTGTGGCAAACATACCTGCACCTATTTTTTATTTTCTCGTATTGTGTAATCATGGGCCACCCCGTGTGGAGTCGAGCGTTAGAAGTGCTGACAGAGCAATCTACTGTGCAGCTTACTGGTATCAGACACTCCCTATTGGTACATCGTTTTCGAGTTGCCGACTTCGCTTCCAGTTAGCACTGTTACCGACTCATCCTCGCTTGTCGTCGAACGCGTCACTTTTAAGCTGACTAGACTTATAAAGCTTAGACAACCCGAACGTTAAACGAAGGAAGTGTCATGCCTCGAAGTTTATACCCGAGAATGGTATGACGAGTGAGTATAGAAATCCTATACTGTAGCGTTGTTACCGTACATGTGAGAATCGAAGTATCTCGACCGTCCTGCATGTCGATAATGGTCAAAGCCTTGATAGTGAGGAGGCTGCTGGACGTATTTGACATGTATAAAACATCATAATTTCCAAACATCGGAAGTCGAAAATCCGACGATTCTTAAAATAAAATTTGATAGCAATAGAGCTGTCCGCGTATCAATACTTGTACTTCTGTGTCATGTGATAACCATAGCAATGCTCAACATGCATACTGCTCTACATATTAATATCAGATCGAACCGTGTACACCCAAAGTATATGGTGACAAGATAACGATGCAGTTCTGGAAAAGACAGGATTGTGGATAAGCACTCGGGATGGAAAAGTGTGATTGACGATTAGGATGGTTTAAGTGATTCGTCTTTGACATCTCTATATAAATTGTCGAAATGGTATGCCAACAGATGTATAGTTCGAATGACTCTATGCTATCTACCCAGGAGAATACTCGTTCATGAGATCTTGTGACTTCGTTGCTTCACCTCATCTATCCACTCAACTCCTTCTACCGTATTGTCCTGGGTGGATCTATCCTGAGTCGCGCAGTGTCCCGCACATCGTATAGTCTGGACCTAACCAACTGGCACCAAGAGATGATATACATGGTGTCTACCAACGTTGAATCTGATGTGTGGCATGTGAAGATGTAGGCATGAGTATGATGCTCGATGATAGTGTGGTTTAGAAGGGTCGACCAAGATTTACTTAGTGCCAGCGACCTTGCCGAGACCATCAGCGGCCAAGTTCTTCTTGAATCTTCGCTCAATGGCTTCCATGAACTGGCTGGTAGTGACCCACGCCTCTCGGTCCTTCCTGCCCTTGGTAAGTGCCAAATCCTTGGTCATGATTTGGTCCTCATCAACGGTCTGAATAACAGCCTTCTCGAGGTTCTCAGCCCAAGTGACTACTTCTGGGGTGTCGTCGAGTTGACCTCGTTTCACCAAACCACGGGTCCATGCAAAGATCGAGGCGATAGGGTTCGTAGATGTTTCTCGTCCCTTCTGGTGCTCACGGTAGTGTCGCGTCACTGTTCCGTGGGCAGCCTCAGCTTCATATGTCAGACCGTCGGGCGTGATCAGCTGCGAGGTCATGAGACCTAAGGATCCGAAACCTTGAGCAATAATGTCCGATTGGACGTCACCATCGTAGTTCTTCATGGCAATCAGGAAACCACCATCGGACTTGAGCATCTGAGCCACCATGTCGTCGATCAATCTGTGCTCATACCAAATTTTCTTCTCCTCAAATTTCGGTTTATATTCATTGTCATAAATCTCTTGGAAAATATCCTTGAATCTTCCATCATAAGCTTTCAAAATCGTGTTCTTGGTCGACATGTACATGGGGTACTCTCTGTCCAATGCATACTTGAAAGATGCATGAGCAAAACCGCGAATCGAGTCTGTGGTATTGTACTGTGTTTGCGCAACGCCGCCGTTCTTGTTGAAGTCGTAGACCTCGATTGTCTCAGGTTTGCCACCCTTGGGTGTGAACGTCATGGTCAATGTGCCTTCTTCGTTGATGACACGATCTTTGGCACGGTACTGGTCGCCGAAAGCATGACGGCCAATGACGATAGGAGCCTTCCAACCAGGGACAAGGCGGGGGATGCTAGGAATCACGATTGGTTCACGGAAAACGGTACCACCTAGGATGTTACGGATCGTACCATTGGGCGAGAGCCACACTATATCGTTGTCAGTGCCTGAGTGAGAGAGACATCTGGAGGGGACATACTCTTCTTCAGTTTGAACTCTTCTACTCTTTGTTCATCGGGAGTGATGGTAGCGCACTTGACACCAACGGAGTATTTGATGATAGCTTCAGCAGCGTCAATGGTGACCTGGTCATTTGTTTCGTCTCTGTAAGGCAGGCCGAGGTCGTAGTATTTCAGATCAATGTCCAGGTATGGGTAGATAAATTTGTCTTTGATGTCTTGCCATATTATCCTGGTCATCTCATCACCATCTAGGTCGACAACAGGATTCTTGACCTTGATTTTGGTTATGCCATTGCTTTGGGAGCGCGATTGTTGCTGTGAATCAGCCATCTTTGCTTTCTCGGCGGCTAGTCTCTGGGTTGCTGTTGTCTGAGAGGAGGACGACATGGTAAGGAAGGATCGTTGGATGGGCACTGGAGTGTATTTGAAGCGTAATTGTCTGCCACTGGCGTAAAATCCGGACCGTGTTAGGGAAAGAAATCTACTGGTGAGTGGATTCATGTCGGAGCACAAAGAGCAAGCCTGACAAGCAAAATATTAAAGAGCGGAATCTTGGGTAATGACGGCGGGTATTCACGAATAGGAAGGATGAACAGCCATCCAGTAAATTAAAACGTGAGATGTGCGTGAGTGAGGGGATGCTGCGAATGCCGCACAAGCAGGTTCTCCATAACCGAGGATGCTTGAGACCTCCAAAATGATTGTTCCGGTATGTTGTACAAGTCGGCAAAAGCGTCGGTGTTAAATTTATTCGTTGTTACTCTACGGTACGTACAGTACAAGGTGTTCCCGAGATGACGGAGGGTTCCGCGGGGCAGCTGCGATGTTCGGCAAACTTCCGAAATCCAATTTCTCCGACCTGATCAAAATTAATCACTGGTACCTCCGTACTCTTTCTGAAATACGAGCCTTGTCGGGATTTGATTTCGACCAATCGTGCGACCACAATAGTTTGCTCTGTCCATCGAAGGACAATTCTGCAGACCCACTTTGGAAACACTTTGCGACTTAAGGAGTAAGGTAGGTACAAATACATACTACCGTGAGCTGTATTCGTCTCGTGGTTGTCAAGCACGGCAGACTGTGGTAGGCACCATGATATCAGAAGATCATGTGAATAGAATCTGCTCGAAGTGTGCGACCTACAAACTCGAGGCGGCAGGAGAGACGAATGAGTGACTAACATGTACCTATACTGGTAAACAAGGCTGACAATGCCTTCTGAGCCCTCTACGCGCACTCGTCATTCGCTGACCAGCTCAGCAGCCGCACTGACCAATTGGTGAAACACTGAAAGCAAATCTGGACATGTCGAACACAGGATGCTGTACCAAGCCAGGAGCACATGTCGACTCCCGGGGGTCCATACACACTGGAAGTGAGGTGGGTATGCCGTGCAAAACATCCAGGAGACTGCCGCAGTTGCCTCTAAGTTAGCTCAATGCGGATCTTTACCCACAACACCTCGAATGCTTCTTCTCCTCTCCAAAACGCTTCATGTTTCCTCTTTCGTGTTACATACTGTACAGCATTACTGTGAAGCGCCTGTCTCAGCCACTGTTTGCTAGTTATTGGTGTCACCAATTTCTTTTGGCCCCAAATGACGTCCAATACGCACTGTGGCTGCCGTGCACTGCTCCTGTGTCCTATAACATATGGATGCTTCTCGCGCTAATGCAAATACAACACACCTTGGACGCTTGTGCTCGACCTTACTCAATACTGTACTGTATTTCGCCTTGCCCATACCATTGCGAGCAACTAGGCAAATGGCCCCCGCCTTCACGCCCCGACAATCTGTACGTCACCTAGACGACATGTTGTCTGGGACTTTTGAACAACTCATATGTCTACCACTTGGACGATTTTCGTTGTCCTCCGTCTGTGACCCTCTGCTGATCGGTTGCTATCATTTGAGATCGCAGTCACTATGAATAACTCGAGCTTCTACTCTCCTTCAGGACCTGTTCAGCCTTATCGCTGAATGACACTCGAAACCCTCTTTGCGGCTGATCTGTCTTGAATAACAGAGCTTCATGGATCTGAAGCCCATTGTGTTAGGGCGGCCTCCAGCCGCAAGCACCCTGGGAGAGCAGGGCAGCCTTCTCCACGGACACAACGCAGCTGATCGCGCCGATGAAGTTGCACCTGACAATCCGCTCCAACGCATTGTTCAAGACTTGGAATTTCCCGATCACACCGAGCTTGCGAACCTCCTGTCACCATGGACGTTCGAGGATTCATTGTCTCCCATCTCTTCGAATTTGATGACACCGTTGATGCCGTTTCCAGAACATACTTTCCCAGTGACTAAGGAAGAGCCAAACCAAGAGCGGTCGATACTGCCGCCTGACGAAAGATCCTTCCCCTTATCGCCAGCCTTTGGCGATGTGTCGACGACTGATGCCAGCGCTAGGCTGCTCAGGGACAGCAAAACAGCTTGTCCCACTGTCGAGCCTGCAGGCCCAGGTTACTGGCTCCCTATCACGTTACGCCTACCTTATCTAATCACAGTGTTCTCGATCACCCTGTGTCTGGCAACACTTGTGGCTGGTCTTACTGCTTACTCGAAGACGAACAGCGGACTCGGCGAGGACGATGGAACTGCTACCGTGTTCTTTGCGTGGCGGTTCTGCCCTACTCTCGTTGCTGTCGTATATGTTATCCTCGTTGGCACTATGCTACAAGATGTCCGCCGAACCGAAGTCTTCGCCCGACTCTCACGACAACAACCAGCACCAGCTTCCATCAGTTTGTGCTGGCCGAATCGCTCCTGGTGGAATGATCCATTCGATGCACTGAGCAAAAAGAAGAATAATGGATACCGCAGCTGGGCTCTTCTCTTCGCTGCCATAGTGAACATAGTGGGGATTCTGGTTATTTCACCACTCTCGGCCGCTTTGCTGACTCCAGAGTCTGTCCGGGTGTCGGAATCCAGCAATTTCCGAAAATCGACCCCATCTTTCGATCTCAGTTCCCAGATGGATGAGATTAATTCAATAATGTTCCGCACAATTTCAGGCTCTCTCCTTGATACTCCAACATCTGCGTGGATTACGGACGACTATCTGGTGTTGCCCATATGGCCTCAATCCTTGGGAGCGCCTCTGTTGTCCTCTTCCTTCACCCCAGAACTAACAACGCAAGAATGGATAGGGCAAGCGACAGTAATTCGGACAGATCTCACATGTACACCCTTGTCTTTCGCTGGAATGACCAATGTCACAGCACTTGATGTCGGTCTTGCCAGTAACGGTGACTTTGGAAATTATCCAGTAACCGGACTCCATCTCACCACAGGCCAGGACTGTCTTATTAACGTGTACGAGATGGATACCAATGCCCTCTTCAATTCCCACTATCTCGATGATTTCAACCCCCCCCGAACTGTCGAATCACGTCTGGCGAGGAGGTGGATGGTGGTCAAGATCCGTCAGCGAGTTCGCAGCCATTGATGCGGATATAGGATGGAGAAGATTTGTCTCTATTATAAATGAGACCGCCAATTGTCCGTCTGGATCTTTCTGGCTCGTCAATCAACCATATCAACTGAACAAATCATTGGACTTAACCGGCGGACTGTGCTCAACAACATATGTCATGGCAAACATTACGGTCATCGTTTCGATAACTGATGTGTCAACCAACGTAACATTTGATGTTGCCGAGTTCAAACGAAAACAGACACCTATTCCGATGGATGTGCTTAACAACACGCAACTGGAACAGTCATTCTTTACGTCTGAATGGGCGCAGAAGGTCCAAAATCCAGACGTCTCTTACGATATGCCTATTTTCAAGGGCCCAATTCAAGCCGTTGCAGCAAGCCCCGAGTATGGGTACTCAGTACTTCAAATGATGGATGCGGATCATTTGAAGGATAAAATGCATGCATTCCAGCAGAGATGGCTGGGGCAGATGCTGCTGGCAGCGGTCGATGCGGAAGACTTCGCTTTCAGTATAACGTCGACTGCAGAGGTCTACACGACTCAGCGTAGAATCGTCGTGGTTATGGCAATTGGTTTAGTGCTGACCATCCTCCTGTTCATTTCGGCACTGTGTATAACTGTTGTTGCTTACCATACTCGACCAAGGATTCGACGTCTTGACCTCTATCAAGAACCTTCGAGAATTGCTGCTGCTACATCACTTATCACCGGAAACCCGGGAATTCTGTCCGTCTTTGAGGGATTTGATGTAGCTTCCACAAAGACCATTTCCTCCAATCTAAAAAATACTGGTTTTAGCCTTCAGCACGGTTTTCTGACTGCTCACGACACTGACGAAACCCCTGCAGTGGTCGTGATCGACGATTTTACTCCACGCCAAACAACAGATTTGCCAGGCATTCATTGTAGCAAGAAGGATCATGGAGGGCACCCCTCGATCGACGTTGAGTCGAGACCAATTGTTCTGCGGACCTGGCTGGGGGGTCTACTGCTACTCGTAGTGGTCGCTGTCATTAGTTCGCTTGCTGCGTTGTATGGGGTGTCACGCACTAACGGATTGTTTGGTCGTTCTCTTACTTATGAACTCAACTTTCATGTTGGGAATACCGTCTCCAGGCTTGCGCCTTATTCAGTCATTCCGACCCTGGTTGCCGTTGGGTTCAAGTTGTGGTACGCTGCTGTAGCCGATACGTTGCGCAGGCAGCAGCCTTTCCACTCGATGCTCGACCAACCGAAACTGTTATCGCAGTCGGTACTTACTGAATATGCGAACGTTCCACTAGCTGTAATTCCATTCAAAGCTTTTAAATATGGTCACTGGCTTCTTTTCATTGCTGGTTTAGGTGCTCTCAGTAGCGAATTCTGTAAGTACATCCCATTATGAACGTGAGTACATCACTGAACAAACGCAGTTACTGTTGGAATGTCAGCTCTTTGGACACGAGAAGCAATTACCAAAGTTCTGACCTCCACCATTTCGCAACAGCTCGAGGTGAGGACTGTACCATTCGTGTACTCCATGCCAGATTATGTATCGGTTTTCGGCTACGATCCGACCAAAGCCCTGGTGCAGGAATCCGTTTATGGTACCTTTCTCACAAGCTGGTTGTATGAAGCAGTTTTGGAGCTGACTGAACAATCGGTGTCCCCCCCGTGGAGTAAAGATAGCTACTCGTTCGTCCCGGTGGATATAGCATCAACCAAGCCCGCTGCTTCAACCATACTTGGCAAAGACGATATCTTAGACGCCACTTACAATGTCACTGTTCATACTAGCGCCCTACGAGCCCGCCTTGAATGTCGTCAGCTTGATATTGTTCGCAATCAGTCGTCGTGGCTGACGAAATATCAGCTCAATGAGACAGCGATTGATCCCTTTTACAACACTTCTATCTGGGATGGCTACCACGTCCCTACCAACATTACCATAGCCTACGAAATCGAAGCCTACTTTACGACGTCTCGAAAAAATAATTATGGACAATTCCGTCATGTACCCATGGGAAGCGGCTTTTATGTGTTCGACTGCTGCTCCAATTTAACCGCGAACGGACCTGGTCTAGCAGCTGTTGGCTATTGGGGTCCTGGGAAGGACGAAGCAATAAGTATTAAATGGATTGTTGGACAACCTCTAGATCCACTTGTTTTCGACCCTTTGATCTCCCAACACCCGAACGATTCAACAAACGTCCAATGGCTATGGCCCCAAGCACCGCAACTTCAGGCACTTGACTGCACTCCACATATAGAAAGCGCCGATGCAACAGTTACCCTTGACGCTGCAACGGAGAAAGTCTACAACTACACCATCGATAGCAAATTTTCATATGTTTCGAGCGCATGGCAGGATCAGTATGTTGTACGAAGTCCTGGATCACTCAATCGCACCGCTGGAGGAGCCTATCATGTAGTCAACCAGACCATCACAGTAAGTTTTGGTCAAGTCTTCCTTGACGCACTTCTGGGTGCCTCTAATTTCCTCTCATGGAGAACAGAACCAAGCTCAAACGTTCTCGATCAAGGCGATCATGCTTTCAGCTTCCGAACTCGTGGACTGAACGTGGATTTCATGTCCTATGCCATGCTTCAGCTTGTGGACAATGACAAAACTGCCCTACTAGATATCAACGTAATGACCGAAAAAGCCAGTTACGTCTTTGGCACATTCTTCAAGCACTATGCAGCCAGCGACGTGTCTTTCGAAGATGGGGGTTACGCGTTTCAGCCCATCGGTGCAAAACTCCCTTCTAATCTGTCCAGTGCCATTAATTCCACCCAAGGTCATGTCAACCCCAACGTGGTCGACCTGGCAAACACGACAGAGGTCCTCGTTCACGTCCCTGTGGATGCACTAGTCATGTCACCCTTCGCTGTGTTTTTGTGTCTAGGCATCTTGGCTTTTCTATGTATTGTAATCATAGTGATTTTTGTGGGCTACCGCAGCCGTCTCAAGGTAATGCCTCGAGATGTTGACACGCTAGCCAGCGCTCTCGGATTTGTCTACGCAAGTGATAAGATGCTTGACTGGGCTGCAGCGCGTGCGCAGAAGCATGATCACAATGACAAGGCAGACGGCAAGAAACTGTTTGCACAGATGGGCCCGTTTGAAGATCGAAGTGGAAAGAAGAGGTGGGGCATTGAGCTTGTGGATGAAATACAACATGAAGAAAGGTCTTGGTGGAGGGCATCCGCGGCACATCCTCTACTGCCCAAAAAGGTCGGTGGGACGTCCAGTAACTGATGCCATAGGTCATGTGTCGACGTCGACCACAAACATTCCGACATAGCACGATCTCATGGCAAAGAGTACACTACCACGATCGTTCATAGAGGTTGACACAAATTACCCTTCTTGTCGCTTCCCTATGACATGAATCTATCTATTCCAGAGGCTTTCAAGATTCCTCTGGTCGAGAGCACTCCGTAAGTGCTTGGTCACTTCAACACAGAGGTCAGTCGTGCGCCCCAGTTACCTGAGGCTTGTTGACTTTCTACAATTCTTTACCAGCACAGCAGGAGCGAAAATTGTCATGGAGCTGTTCCAGGTTTGTCTTTGCATTGTCTTTGCCTGCTTGTATTCAGTCTGATTGCCAGGCGTATAAACATTGCTTAAAGCTTACTTCAGTGGTTTTTGGTATGCCATACATAGATCTATTCATGTATCTTTGCTGCCAGAAGATCCTTTCCTAGGTCGTTCGTCAGGTTGCCCAGTCCAAGTTCTTGAATGCTTTGAGCTGGAAGTGCTTCTTCCTCTGCCTGTTCACAACTGTCCTTGGAAGAAGACTGCACATGTTCCAATACTTTGCATCCTTCCTGCATGGTTAGGAGCACTGTTTTAGGGGATAAAGGTTGCTCCCAGTGGTCTCTGGATGTTCATCAAACAAACAGGACTCTTGATTTGTCTTCTTATCTACCCAGAGGGCGATGGCACCGCAAGTCAAACATGCCGGTTATGTGACGGCCGAACTGCACGGACCACTAGCACCTACACTGATGACACAGCACTGCACATGATTGTGTAAGATCCGGGCACTGGCCATGTTGCCTCCATCAGTCAAGCCTTGCAACCCACAGTCGAGAGCAACTTCTTTCTATGTCTCATAAACGTTTTTCGGACTGGATGTTCCACTAAATTACAGTCTATCGTGTCTTGGTGCGGTCGCTGCTAAGGGTGCTAGCCTACCAATGCTCCTCCGCCAGGTCCTCATAGCTAACATACTTAAAGAGGCCGCAACACTACTATCAGATATGCTGCCTCTACGCCTCAAGTCTCTAGGGTGGACTCCATTGTCACTATACGTTTGTGAAGGTACAGTCACAACCCAAACAATGGTTGTGAGTGTGCAACACTTTGATCGTCCATCTGACAACGATATTCACTGTTATAAGTGCCGCCTGCGAACACAGTCACCATAGCACTATGTTCCACTTCTTTGATAAACGGACTGCATTACAACTATAAATATCACTCGTCCTTGTGCTTACAGCAAGCCTCGTGCAATACACGCGGATGCGTCTACCGAAAGTCTCAATCACAAGAAAACACTAAATCTGAGTCTGTATTGATAATGGCAGGCGATCGAACGCGCATTGCGCAGTCCAACGACCGTGGCATTTTCAAATTGTCGCCTGAGATTAGGAAAATGATTTAGTATTACTGCCTCTTTCCTACGACGTGGTCCTATCCCATTTTGTATGTGGACAAGGGTGTCACACGACAATGCTGCTACAATCGCGACAGATCCTTTGAACTCATACCAGAATGTCGAACCTGCTTGGCTCTATTCCGAACACAAGAGGAACTCCAAGCTCATCTCGCTGAAATTGATGTGAGAATCAAGAACCACCGAGGCAAAGGCTCAAAGCCACAATCCCACCGTCGCCCATTTCACAAACACGATCATATTTACAATACACTGGCGCCGACTGAGTTTCTTGGCAGTCCGAGATGCTGCTGGACTTGTGGCTACAGCTCAGAAGGAGCATTGGCATTAAGGAAGCACCTGGAGCAATATCCAAGTCACCGACGGGAAGGATTGGTGCCGCGATGGAAGGCAGATAACAGAAGATACCATGAGTACTTTTTGAAGATGAAGAGAAAGGACAATCAGAAGAAGGCGGACGAGCAGTTTGATCTGTTCTCAATAAGTGTCTAGTGAGGTCGTGCACTGTGCATGACGAGCGACTGAGTGAAAGACGGTTGTCTGCTCCACCAGAATTACTTGGGACAGATTGGTGAGAACACTGATATCCGGAAAGGGGAGGGGCCTGTAAGTCCTTTGTTCAAGATGACCAAGAACTACCTGAAGTGTTAGATAGACTCACAATAAATCGTGTTGAATGAAGTATATTGCTCAAGTACAATGTTGAGCGTGACTGCATCGTACCTCTTTTTGTCCATGCACTTACACACCCGAATTAATATGGGTGTCATAATCCGGCAGTTGAGTGGTTACTGCCAATGTAGATAGGTGTGGCAACCTGGACCATACTAGCAATGCACTGACGGGGTTTTCTTTCCAGTGAAATAGTCACGTATTGACTTCGTGATCGCACATGGCCCCTGAAGTACCTCAGGCATGACACATGATTCATTCCGGTACGGGAGGCTCCAGAGGGAGTATACGTGCGACTATCGAAGTCCTGTTGCTGTTCCGATAACTTTGGCGAGGTACGTAGATATCGGATGAGTAAGCATTATTTCGAGGGTCATGCTATAGCAGCATTGAGTCGATGCCATGCGTCACCATACTCAATAATGGCATCACTATAAGCTTTTGACTATCGAATTTGTCGAACACAAGAGGATGAACTTCAGCTCAAAATAATTCTGCAGTGCAAGTGCTTCGAACCAAATTCAGAAATTAGCATATTGATGCCTTAGAGCCTCACATTACTCACCCAAATAATTCCCTATCAAAAACTCGTATCCACCATCATCTCGCCGCCTACCAGTCCTTTCAACAATTCATTCCCACCACCATCACACACACACACACACACACACACACACCACCCCCTCACAACTACCCAGTCTCACAACAGCAACCCAAAACACAACAATGGCAGATAAACTCCGCACCCTCCAACACCTCGAATCCCTGCAATCAAAATACATCGGCACCGGCCACGCCGACACCACGCGCCACGAATTCACAAACACCATCGTGCGCGACAGTTACAGCTCGTATATTGGACACCCTGCGCTGTTGGGGTACATGAGTTTGGGGATGGGGGAGAGCAAGGAGGTTGTTAGGGGGATGTTTATTGAGAGGATGGTTAGGGGGGCGGGGAGGCCGGTTGGGAAGGATGAGGATTGATTGAGCGAGCGAGCGACCGGATTGAGGGATAGGTACTGGAGAGAGGTACTAGTATCTCGTATGCGTGCGGAAACGGATGGGGCATATGGGTTCAATTTTTGGAGGGAGAGGCAAGGTACGGCGATGTTCAAGTTGTGCCAGGGAGGAAGGCGGAGCACTTTTTGCTACTCCGTACTAAGATACGTTCGTCCAGCTCGTGCCTGGCGTGGTTACAGTCTAGAATGTCACACCAACAATCGATAAGGAAGAGAGTTGGATGTGGCTTGTACATCAAAACAGACACGGATGTCAGATTTCTAGAATCATGATGGCTATTACTCGCCTAAGGATATACAGATCCCTTGAGCGGGAATTTACAAGAGTCACGGAAGGCTACCTGGAAACCCGGTGAAGGAACAAGTACAATAAAGCTCACCTATGTATTACCATCTTTCCAAGCAGATGTGTGATTGACGCAGCAGGATAAAAACCCTGTAGCGCACTTCTCATTCCCGTTTCATCTCATTTCCCTGTTCCAGCCCATTTTCGCGTTGGAAAATAAATCGTAGCTCAAGTGAGCTTGTAAAGTCTCCGAAAACAACGTATGGGAAGTCGTAGTGAAGAAACTTCCCGAGCCTTTCCAGCTCATCGCGATCTTGAACCATAATCAACAGATGAACCAGGTCGTAAAAATTTATGAGTCTCAATTAACGCCGCCAATATATACGCCATTCCTTTCATACCCGAGCCACGCTGAGTTACCATTCTCAGCATGAAAATTTGCTGTTGCCAGCCATCGAAGACGTATCCAATTTCAGGTCAAGTCGTAGCCACGGTTGGCTGAGTAGAAGTAAAAAAGCGAAGTCGTTGTTCGATTAGAAAATGCCGTTGACAATGTTGCTGCCGATCGTGGCACCGGCACCAAATATAGCAGCATTGCCCATCTTCTTGCCAAATTTCTTGCCATGCTCCTCCAACTTGCTCGGCTTTCGGCCGTTCAGGTCTCCTTGTGCTATTGCTAGTTGCATATTGCCGTAGTCTGAAGTGTTTGATCCCGGAAGTGGTGGTCTCTTTTCTTCAATGACATTTACGTAACTCCGGGGAAAGATACCTTCCAGCCCTGTTCTTTCGTTCCGGCCCTTCCACCCTGCGATTGTCAGCACTTGTCCAAAGATGTTTCCAAATAAGTCAAACATACAGTCATTGTTCATGTGTTCGATGACCTGGACACGATCATTTTGTTGTAATGCTAGATCTCCGGCATCCGTTGGAGTGTACGAATATAACGCTGCTGCCACAGATAATATCGAGGGACCAGTAGGATATGCTGGAGGTGGTAGAGGGGCAGGTGTAGGAATTGGTGAGTAGTGTTCTTTGATGCTCAGACTTGAGAATTGGTCGATGGGCGTAGTTGTTGCGCCGCTGGCCGGAGGCTGTATAGGAGCATGTAACGGTGTCTGTACAGGTAATTGTGTGAGGATAGACTGAAGCTGCTGAGGCGAGATGACTGAGAGATCGCAGAGGTACTCTAATTCCTATCCATCTGATCAGTTTTTTATCTTGCGGCTTCTGAGCTGTATAAACCAACATTTCGTATGTTTCGAAGGCTACGGTTAGTGTTTGCAACTGCGGCCTCTGTGGCCGCCGTCATGTTGAAGTTCTCGTATCTGAAATATTGATGAGGGAACGGATTTTACGGCGAAGCAGGATGAGACTGGCGGTGAGGGTGCCTCAAAAACCGAATTCCACCACTGAACGACAGACTGACAAAGTATACAAAGACGACAGCAGGAGAATCAAAAGGTCACTCGCTTGAAAGCAAAGCAGTTGCAGCGGAGAGAACAAACGAAGGAGAAGATGCTTTGAGGCGTTGGGGGCGCAGGCACTATGCACAGCGGATGAAGCCCTAGGAGGAGTCACCAGGGAGCATGAATACGCGTGACGGGCCTCAACACGGCTTAGAGAGAGCTCGCCAAGGTCCCTACGATGCAACTAATGCCACGCTAACAAGCATCGCGTCGTCCATCTGACACTAACGACGGTTTCGTGCCTTTTACTGCCAGGCACAACGCGCATAATCGTCCTCGCTCCTGCACTGTTTCGATATCGATCTCAATCCGGTGTTGCTGCCGACCGCGGTTCAAAGTATTGATAGAGTTTCATACTAATTTGGAGAGTCTGCCAGGACGTGTACTGACTCGAATTCTCAGTGCCAGCACCTGGTGGAACGCCGAAAAGTGCCGTGTCTTACCCATTTGAAGTGTCAAATGCTTGTTTTGGGCAGCATCTGGTAAACCATGCTCACACAACACGTTCGGAACAACACGTCTCACAGTCCGTCACAGTCATGACTTGGCAGTCCTCGGGAGACCACCATCCGTTTCAAAGACGTGTCGGAACACTTAAAACAGTCGGCTCATTTGCATCGCTTCTTGGGCGAAAATAGTATTTTTCGCTGATTCGGATTGAAATCGACGTTCTTGATCCAATGAAATGAGAATATGCCATCGACTCCCATACACCGCATGCCACGGAGTAGCAATCCCTGTTGGCCAAGCCCACCAAACTCGCCAAGAGTCTTAGATCGTCCTTCCTTGGGTCATCTCCCAGCTCCATCAAAAGTGCACAAAAGTCAAGGCTTCATGACCTCAACACCGTGCGGGTACGTTGATATTTTATTGAAATACACAGAATGGAGCAGTGAATTATCTGTATCCGCGTCCTTCAGACCCGAATTATTGTCCAGATGCCTCTCATTAAGCAAATGTACAGAGCAATAGGAACATGCTTGAACAGCACCGCGTTGAGAAGTTTCTCATCACTTGACACGAAAGATCAGTGTGATTTTCTGATAAGTCAGTATTGAAATCAAATCCTCGAGCAAGGCCTTTTCGTTCGGATCAAACTCTGTGTGAATACTTGCAATTATTACGAACAGCCCGTTTCTTGAGGCTAGAATGTACCCCTCTGCCCATATTCTCACCACCAAAGCCCAAGTATGTAGCGACTCGGATTGTCAGAACGTTATTACACAACTTGAAGACTTCAAACTGACGATAATGAGCCAAGTACCCGTATAGTTCACGTCAACACAAGCTACGTCTACTGGTACAAATTCCGTTCTGTTCAACTTGCCGTGCATCCGTGACGATCGCACGCCAGTGCTACGACACTCCCGCAATACTAATTGTACGCCAGACGAACACAACCTAGCTCGAACTCAACCTTCATTGTTTATACTGACGATCAGGCAAGTAACACGAGCATGATACATTTATATCCTAGGGGAAATTCGGACGTACAGCCAATACTAGATTCAACGAATCAGTTCATCATGGCCTATATCATTTCGTTGAAGGCCACCAGGACAGCATTTGCAAGAAATCATTTCTCGAGGCCTTCAACGCAGATTATCTTGCATCAATATTCTCTAGGTTGCAACGTGTGGCCTCGTGCAGCGAATGCCAGAGCCGTCATCTCCTACAAGGATCATACGACTGGCTCGTCTGGGGGGCAATCGTTGACAGTGTTCAGTGTGAGGCCACCAGCACGGTTCGTGCGACAGTCTAGGTCTTGAAACCACTCAGCGTCTGGGTCAAAATCGTGGCCGTTTTGGGTATCTATCGTAACCCAGCTTGATATACCATGCTTGAGGGAACTCTCATAAAATGTCCGCCAGGAAGCCACTTGAACCAAGTGAAGCCCTTACGATAGTGCTTTGTCACGCGACACGACCTCCAAATTGCAGTTGTCCTCCTTGCGCGTACCGCATCCTTAGGCATCCCGAGCTGCAGGTTCGAAATGCTCTCGAAGGGCCTGCAGAGTTTCGTGTCTATCACATTAGAGAATGACAACTCGCAATTCGGGATTCTGTAGCGGCCATACAGATGTCCACAGTATGCTACACACAGTCGAGGCTCGGTAAGCAAATGACCCTCTTGCTTCGTTGGTTGCACTCTCTATCATCTTCACCTCTCAATTCAGCCTCATATCTTTGCTCCAGACTCTTCATACTACACCTCTCGTGGTTCTGCTCGGATCTGAGATACTTTGCACTCTGAATATATGGTTGTTTCTGCTGTCCAGGCCTTCTCTCACCTCCTATGAGCTTTTCAGCAAGATGACTCCCAGTGTTAGGATTTGATGGCGGAACGCTCACATTGGTTCATCACATTTCCGCTACCTGCTGCACCACAGCCAGCTGTGTGAAGAACATTGTTTGCCGGATTTTGTGCCTGCCACGCTGAGCATTGCGGCAGTACGTGGACAGGCACATGTGCAACGGTGAATGTGAGGCGTCAGTGGCTGAGAAAGCGGCAAGGCTGCTGCTGTTTAAGGTCTGTATTGTAAGTGGAAGTGAAGTATTGAAAGATAGCAATAAAGAAAGTGAGCTCTTCGAATTGGTTGTCTTGGATAGTGGATGTTCATGAATTCGTGTAACAGTATGCTTCTAAGTAGGACTGCGAGGTGCTATTATATTACGAGAAATACTATATGACCAAACATCAATTTAAACACCTTAACCAGTAAGTGAGATAAAGAATCCAGCTTACCTCTGTCTACAATGTGATCAGTTCTTGATGTCCAAGTGGGTGCATCACAGAACTAATGCTTTAATCTATACAGGTGCCCTTTCATGTTGTGTAGTGTTTTGCCGATTAATACTCTGCCATCCTTCGAGGTCAGAAAGTATTTAGACGGCGACTTCCCCTTTCATGTCCTGGCGTCCTCCATCTGCTTTCTGGCATCTCTTATCTTTTGCTTATCATATGGCTCGTCTATGATGGTCTTGTTTGAGCTTCCGAATATAGCAGGTTGAGACCGGTTTTGATAGCTTGCTTTCACGTTGGTACAAGCTCCTGGGGAGTGCACCGGAGCTCAAGTGCATGTGCTGTAAGATACGTAGACTTGAACTTCTGCTCGATCGTTCTTGCCTTTACACGCGTTGCCAAGACCTGATTTTCACGTCACTTTTAGATCAACAATTGTTGTGGTCCAGTTCTTGCAGACACATACACCATCACTATCACCCTTTTCTTCTTTGACCTCCATCCTATCCTCCCTCTACCAATCTTCTGCCCTAACTGTCTTGCCAAACTCAACATGTCTCGGTCCAAAGCTGGTAAGTCTTCTACCTTCACTTACCCTTCAATCCGTTTCATTTTGGTATCGCTCCTGTACAATTTTCCTCAATTCAAGATGGGCAAAGATTGGGATAAATGGACAAAACCTCCACCTGGTCAAACACCTAAACTTCGACAATCTCCCACACTCGACCCTATTGATGAAAACTTACCCTCTCCCACATTTCATGACCTCCATTCACTCAATTGGAATCATTCCTGGAATATTGACACAATGCTAGACAACGGCTGGCCTTCAGGCGATGCTCGCAACTTCACACCCACCGATGATCAATGGAATGATTCATCGACCGGCGGTGCTGCTCAATGGAACCAGGATGGCGCCTCAAGCTTCAACGATGCCCCTCCCGATAATGGTTTTGGTGATACTGGCGCAGGCAACATGAACGGTGAAGGTCCATCCGGTGGTGCTGGTGGCGCTTGCTTCAACTGCGGTCAAGGTGTGTGTTGACACCCCTTCCTTGTACACCAGTACTGACATTGGTCCACAGAAGGCCATATGAAGTCAGAATGCCCTGAACCACGAAAGTTTACTGGCGAGTGCCGAGCATGCGGTCAAACTGGGTACATTTTATTCATCGGTTTCTGAAGCTCCTCCAGCTAACAACTTACGCTTAGACACCCAGCCAAAGAATGCCCTTCCAAGCCGAAGAAGTGCAACCAATGTCTCGAAGAAGGTCATGATACCATCGAATGCAAGAACCGAAAGGTTATCGACATGTCTAACATCGCAGAGATGTCCGAAGCAGACGCCTGGAAGCTCATGAAAGAAGCTGCTGATGAACGTGACATTGGCGACTTCAAGGAGGCTCTTAAGATTCTTTCGAAGGCGAATCCCAAACTCACTTACGTTGACATAGAGGCCGAGTGCCGACGACGAGATCTCGACATCCACCTGATCGGTCTCAAGAAGGACGTTGATGCTGCCTACACCAACACAAACCTTCAAGGCGATGTCGCACAGACTTACACTGTTGGCTTCTTTTTTTCCGGCAAGTGCCCTCGACCTATCCTAATGCCAAATTGGCCAAAGGATGCTCACGAAAACGAGGCTCGTCTTGCTGACGCTGGAGTTCCGCTTGAGCGTGGCGTCATCGTGTGCGGCAACTGCGGCGAGGCCGGTCACGGTCGCAAAGCTTGTGAGAAGGATCGAGAAGCTCCTGAAGCCATGAAAGTTATCTGTGCTCTTTGCAACGAAGAAGGTCATCGTGTCCGTGACTGCACTCAAGAACGAAAGAAGCCACGAGCACCACGAGCATGCAAGATATGTGAGAGCGAAGACCACCTCGCAGCTGATTGTCCAGACAAACCCAAGATGATCTGTCACAAGTGCGAGCAAGAGGGTCACCGTTCAAGCGAATGCGAGAAGTACCTTGCTCCATCACTCTTTTCATACCTACCATACTGACAAGAACAGTGAACCCGTCATTCGATGCACCAACTGTGAGGAGATCGGCCACAAATGGAAGGATTGCCCTCTCCCTAAGGATTGGTCCAAGGTCAAGTGTCGCAGTAAGTCAACCTTGCCTACCACCCTCTCAAGAAGTGGCAGTAACTAATGGCTCAGCAGACTGTGGTGAGATGGGTCACACTCATGTTCGATGCAAGGCGCCTAAGAAAGATGAAGAAGCCCCACACAACTCTGGTGATGCCGGTGGTCTTAGCGGTAATGATGTCGGCACCACTGGTGATGGAGATTGGCAGACTGGAGGTGCTGCAGTTGAGTCGGGTGGGAATGATTGGCAAACTAACGTTCCGGCGCCCGTTGCTGCAAGCGGTTGGTAATCACTCTCCGATGAGACTAGCCATAAGTTCCAGGGCTCGTCCTTGATGTGCACACGAAAATATGAATGGCAAAGCCATGATGGTGCCGATGGCTTCGTCCATGAGGGAGCGATATACAATGACTTCTCCAAGAGAAAACAGGCGAAAATAGCGAAACCACGTGCAAGCTTCTAGTACAGTAGCTTAGTGATAGCTCAAGAAGCTCAATGACACAAATCTCTTCTCCTACCTTCTTTATCGCTCAATACTGCATGTTTCCAAATGTCATTGCCATTTTCGAGAGAGAGGAAGTCATGTTGTTAGAGGTCGAGCAACACCACATTTCTAGCGTCTTTTCTACAACGGTGAGCCAGTGGTACAAACCCGCAATTCGTGCTGTTTGTCACCTATCCGTACTTTGTCCTCAGTCTCCGACATACCTGGTAGACATGACAATCCTCTGGAGGCACAGGAGACAATTCAGACGACTTAATATGGATCTACAGCCCCTTGTGCTAGAGTGCAGCTGGATCAACCATGGGTTGTTCATCTACCAAACTCATATGTGTTCGATATCGTGCCGGCCGGACTTTTCCGGACCGAGGCGGCGTTTATCCTTTGAAACTTTCTGATCGTGGTTGCAGAGCTTCCGATTTCGTGCAGACTCTGTCTTCGTGCCGACAGTTTCAGAACGGATCTTGTCCTCTTAAGTTATCATTCTTTTCGTTGGTGGGTGTGAATCTCTTTCTCGGCATAGCGGTAGATTTTCCATACAGAGCAACGGCGCAGGCGGGCGGTATTTCGTTAGTCTTTCCCAGCACAAACAAGCATATTACACGACCCAACAAGTCATAGGCGTTTACAGAATACATTCCTGCTCTGTTTGGCCTCTGTTTCACAAGCCATCATCAGCAGGTATCAAGTTCTCTTGGCCATATCAAGCTCCCATTCATATCAGCTTCCACAGCTGGGACCTTCAAGATGGCGCCTACTGGCTCCTCTGACCCACGCGTCACCCCAATGATGTCTCTGATTGCCGGCGGTACAGCAGGTGGCATCGAATCCTTCCTGACTTACCCTTTCGAATTTGCCAAAACTCGCGTCCAACTCCGCGCAAGCCGAGGAGAGCCAAGTCCAAAGAATCCGTTCAAGGTTGTTGCCCAAGTCATCCGAAAGGAAGGGTTTCGTGCCCTCTACCTTGGTTGTAGCACCCTTGTGGTGGGCACCATCGCCAAAGACGCCATCCGCTTTATGAGTTTTGATTCGATAAAACGTGCTTTCAGCGCGAAGGAAATTGATGCAGATGGACGGGAGAGAGTCAGATTGAGCCCATTGCGAAGTCTGCTCGCCGGTATGAGCGCAGGTGTAGTGGCATCAACCTTTGCAGTAACCCCAACAGAGAGGATCAAAACGGCGTTGATCGATGATGCGAGAGAAACGGCGGCCAGGGGATTGACAATGAAGGACAGAAAGTTTAGAGGAGCGTGGCATGCGACTAGGACGCTCTGGGCTGAACGAGGATGGTATGGACTGTATCGAGGATATGTCACAACTACAATGAAGCAAGCCGGGACAACCTCTGTACGGATGGGCACATATAACATTCTCAAGGAGTTATCAGAAACCTACGAAGTCCCACAAACTACAGCAACAAGCTTTGGAAATGGAGCAGTTGCAGGTATTGTGACCACTTATGCTACACAACCCATCGATACCGTGAAAACGAGAGCTCAAAGTGCGAAGGGTGCTGGTACAGTCGAGGCGTTCAAAGGTGTCATTGAGGATTTTGGGTTTCGAGGATTGTGGCGAGGCAGTACGATGAGATTAGGACGAACAGTCTTCGCGGGTGGCATCCTGTTTACGGCTTATGAGCAAGTTATTGCGGTTCTGATGCCGATCATGGGACGGGGAGAGGGCGACCAAGAACATCGAGCCGCCGTGCAGTGAACCTCCTAAGAGCTCGCTTCTTGGACGACACGCCATTTTCTCGAGGTCTTTGAAATGGTGGAGAAAATAGGCCGACTTGCAACCACTCCTGCAAACCGTTTTAACTCTCTTTTGTCATCAGGCACTGAGAAAATGACAACGGGTCAATACTCAAACAAGCGCCGAAACACTCCAGGAGAACACAACGTATTCCTCACAACGAGCATGAAACTAATTCACAAATCTGATACCCTGGATATACAGTATTCATGCACCCTGCCGCCAGACCCCACATACACCCGCGAGACTCACTACGCAGTGACGCCTTCCTCACCTCAGTCCCACCCATCGTCCTACTCCCCATCCCCGGAAGCAACACATATACACCAACACTCCGAATCTTCTTCCAACAATCAACACCAAACACCAGGCTTCGTCCAACGGTGCAAAGGTGCAGCAGTCCTCGTGGCGCAATCGGTAGCGTGTTTGACTTCGACGGCACAGTCACACTTCTAGGTCTACCGTCCCCGATAGGCGGAGTGGCGGACTGGATTTGTCGGTTGGATGCGGATCAAAAGGTTGTCGGTTCGAGCCCGGCCGAGGATGTTCTTTTTTTGTGTGTATATGGCTTGGGAGAGCTTTTGAGGTTGTGGTTGTGGTAGTATTTGTGTTTGTAATGGTCTGGTGCTGGGCTAGGTTGGAGGGTGGGACGTGGATGGTTGGGGATATATGTGGTGATATGGGTGGGGGCAATTTGAGGGGGCTAGATGTCTTTCCTGTTCATGCTAAAACGTGGAGGACTGGTGATAGAGGGGCACATGTACTGGATCTAAAATGTGTATATATACACACCTAAGTGCGAGGTTTTGTGGACGGGAGTTTGGCGTGAGATACACATATGTACTATACATATACACTAGTAGCGGCTCAGCAAAAGACCGTTCGTATAATCATCCAATCGCTATATCACAAATTAAGAAATCCCTCCACTTCAAGTGCAGCTTACAACTTCGCCTTCCCAGCCTCAATATCCGCCACCTCAACCAACATCTTCCCCGTATTCCGCCCCTCATATAAACTAACCAGCGCCTTCTCCGCCTCCTTCAAACCCCCCTTAACCACAGTCTCGCCTCTCTTGATCTTACCCTCCTTAACCCACTGCGCCAACTCCCGCCTCGCATGCTCATACTCCTTCTCATAATCAAACACAATAAACCCCTGCATCTTAATCCTCATAGACACAACCATAAGATAATTCTTCGGCCCCTTCTGCACAGCCTCATTATACTGGCTAATGCCACCACACATAACAAAGCGCGCGAACGGCGCCGCCCGCGACAGCGCCAAATCCAAGATCTCGCCGCCCACATTGTCGAAGTACACATTGATCAGCTGTTTTTTGGTTGCGGCGCGGAAATCTTTCGCGAAATCAGGAGATTTGTAGTTCAGCGCGACGTCGAAGCCGAGTGTGGACGTGAGCCAGGTGCATTTTTCGTCGCTGCCGGCGATCCCGATTACAGTTGCGCCTTTGAGTTTTGCGATCTGCCCAACGACGCTGCCTGTTGCGCCGGCGGCGCCGGATACGACTACCAACTCGCCGGGTTTGGGGTCGCCAATGCGCAGGAGACCGAAGTACGCTGTTAGACCGGTCAACCCGAGGACGGAGAGGGCGTCGATGGCGCTGCGGCGGGGGCCTTCGCCTGTGTCTGGGACTGGTTCGGTGTGTTTGGCAGCGTTGAGGACGGCGTATTCGGTCCAGCCGGCGCTGTTGGTTAGGACCAGTTGGCCTGGTTTGTGGGACGGGGATTTCGAGGCGATGATGCGGCCTACGCTGCTGCCGCGCATGGTTTCGTCGATTTGGACGGGTGGGATGTAGCTTCGTGTGTTGTTGAGCCAGCCTCGCATCGCGGGGTCGAGGGAGAGGTAGAGTGTTTGATAGAGGATTTGGCCATCTTTGAGGGAGGAGGGGGAGGGGGTTTTGTTGGTGGTGTTGGTTTGGAATGTTTCGCCGGGGATTATGGTTGACTTGGGTCGTTTGGCGAGGGTTAGGGTTGTGTAGGTGGGTGGGAGGTTAGGTGCCATGATGAAGGGTTGTTGTTTGGTAGAGATGTTACAGCGGTGCGGAACGATCTTTCCTGCGAGTTCGTATTCACAGTGTAGAGAGAGTGTGTTGAAAGGCAGATATGGTTTGTTGATGGACAAGGACGAAGCTATGAGAATGGCGGATTGGCAGAGTCAGCGTCTGATCTTACTTGTGGTTCTTTTCTTTCAAAACACTATAGTAGGTGAAAAGTGTACCAAGAGATTTTTGTTCTGTGGTTTGTAAGACGAAATGTGATGAGAGAGGGTTCAATATAATTCGTGGTAAGAGGTTGTGGTTGAACTCTACTAGGACAGATGCACAACTGAATAAAGTTGTGGAGGGCCTCGGTACTTACCCAATCCGGCGACGTCGCCGTATTACAGAGGAAGAATCCATGAATACGCACGAGAGCCATGAGACGAGCTCGGGATGGCCGATAGACTCATCTACACAATAAACGAATGCTATCCTTCCTATACCTGCTACCACCGGATCTTGATCGATTCGATCTTGGCGTTGGAATCCCATCGTCTCAGAATGTTAATGAAACACGATGAAGCTCAACTCATGCAGCACATCCACATTTTATTGGCTTATGGAACAGCACAAGTGAACGTTGGATGCCGACAACGATACTGCTTACAGCTAGTAGCGAAGCTTCATTTGTGCATAAAGACGCTACTCATTGAATAGAACCGTAAGATAGCCAAGACAGCACCGGAAGGCAAGGTGGTAACCATTTTGGACTGGGTAAGCAACGCGAGTAGACTTGTGTCACTCTTTGATCTCATGAATGTACCTTCACCATCAAACTGAACGGTCGCCTCAGAACCTACCTCAATATCAACGTTTTCAGCCAACGCGTGCATAAAATGATGTGCTCGTAGAGCCAGAACAACTAGGACAAGACGAATGACTCGAAACACCCTTGTTTCCACCATTGCAGTCAACACCAATGGACAAGACATGCCATGAGAATAAGCATGGACTGAGCCAGTAACCTGCCATCATAATTGACTCACTGAGTATTGCCAAAATTTAATAGGATTTGTCGGGGCACAGAAGATGATATTAATTCGAGTAGTTTGCAAGGGTTCCAGAAGGTCCGGCAGCAGACCAAACACTTAAGTACAAAGGAGGCTCGCAAAAAAGGCAATCCTCCGCACCAAGACTGTGACTGTGACAAAACAGGTGTTAAGAATTCCAAGCACAGTACGAATGAAGCAGACGTAATGAATGTCGTTGTAGAAATGGTATGGAGTACTCCTCCGTATGGGCAAATTTGTTGTTAATTAGATGTCGCTTAGCAACAAGCAAGAAATGGAGGCTGAACGAATGGAGAGGTGGCTAGAGATGGCTGGAGTCCTCCGTCGATCTTGATCCTGCCAGGGCCGTGGCGGGCTGTGACGTTACGCGCGTCCACTGGCTGGAGACGTATTGATGAGCTCATCATCCAAAACCCGTCTAACAGCAGCTTGCTTGACACCGCGGGCTAATCTTTGGCAGCTCAACTTTGGTTTTGCTTGTTCTGTTTGCATTCAAAATTGGCTTTTTGGCTGTTTAACCAAGTGTGAAGTGAATTAGTAGGAAAAGGAAGGGCAATCTCCCTAACTGGAGTTGTTCGAGGCAGTGCAACAGTCTTGAAACTGTTCGTTTTGATGGGCCACTAGGCTCTTTTGGGTTTCAAGCAGCGCTTGCCGGCCACGGACAAACAGTGCTTGGCGAATTCGCATTGGTTGAATTCCAAGGTTGGTTGGGTCTGTGCAAGATCCGTTAACCGCACCTTCCTGCTTCAAGACTCGTCTCACCCCTGCTGCAAACTGGTTTGCCTCTCCTGCAAACAAGTCCACTACTCGTAACTCTCCTCCAGCCCTTCCTACTACTGTACGTCCTGCATCCTGCATTTACCATCGAGAATTACAATCCATCCCCACCATCACCACACCTTTATCACGCTCGCTATCAACAAAGAAGAGTGACGCTGACACTGTCGCTGTTTCATACGACCATACATTGAGAACTGCAGCGAAACTGACAGCTGCATCTCGTCAATCGCTTGCGACCATTTCCATTTGGCCACTCGCTCTTGCTCCATCCCATCTACAACCAAGACGACACCTGCCACCACACATCCTTTCATAACATATTGTACTGAATCGATCCCGACCGACATCTACCATTCAAAGATATTGATGGTGAAGAAGCAAGAATAATATTAGAAGAATAATCATAATTCGTCGAGCCGCTCAGCGAAGCAGCTGAACCTGCTTCCACGACCAAATATCAAAATGCGCTTCAGCAATGGCGCTTTCGCCGCCTCTCTGGGTCTGCTGGCCTCAACCCAGATAGCTTCGGCTGTCTATGTGGTTGAGTCGAATTCGCTAAACACCTGCATGGACAACTCGAATTTCACCGCCAACCTGTTCGATTTTAGCTTGACGCCTGGCAATAGCAGTGCCAGTATCGAGATCAACGGTGTCTCTTCCATCACTGGCTACGTCGTCGCCATCGCCGAAGTTATTGCCTACGGTTTCACTATACTAAACCAGACCATCGACCCTTGCAAGTTGGACTTGGACGGCTTCTGTCCTATGGCGAAGGGTCAACTATCGTTGCCTCAATCCACAATCCCCCTGACTTCGGATATCCTGAACCGAGTTCCAAGCATCGCGTATACCGTACCCGATCTCGATGGCCTGGTGAGGTTGAAAGTCTATTCAGTTTCTGATTCTGGTGGTATCGGCACTCAAATCGCTTGCCTGGAAGCACAACTGTCCAACACAAAAAGTGTTTATCAAAAAGCTGTGGGATGGGCTACTGCTATTATTGCTGGTCTAGGTCTAATCGCTGCTGGTATCACCTCAGGTCTCGGAAACACGAATACTGCCGCTCATGTTGCTGCTAATGCCGTCTCATTGTTCGGTGTCTTTCAAGCCCAGGCTATCATTGGTATGACCGCGGTTATTATGCCTCCAATCGTGCAATCTTGGACGCAGAATTTCCAGTGGAGCATGGGTATTATTCGAGTTAGCTTTTTGCAAAGACTTGCCACCTGGTATCAGCGAGCTACAGGAGGCACACCCACTACTTATTTGTCTACTTTGAGCACTATCTCTGTTCAGGTTGAGAAGAGGAAGCGAGCAATCAAGCGTAGTGTCAAAGCTCTTGCAGGTGCTGCCTCGTACACGAACCTCTCAACCCGAGATACCACCACAAGCACTACAACGCTAAAGAATGTTATTGTCCGAGGTATCGACCGAGTTGGATTTCGAGCACATATCGAGCAAACCAACATATTCATGACTGGTCTGATTTTCTTTGTTGGCATTTTAGTCATTGCCTCCATCTTGGTTGCTTTAGCAAAAGCCCTTATTGAGGGCTTCGCGAAGGCTGGCTGGACAAAATCCAACAAATTCCGAGATTTCAGAAATGGCTGGAGGATTGTCATCAAGGGCATTCTCTTTAGATTGGTAAGTGTTATCCATTCTGCATTCCAGGAAAACAGCTAACAGTGGAAAGGTTCTCCTTGGTTTCGTTCAGATGTCCGTCCTCTGCTTGTGGCAGCTAGTCGAACGGGACTCGGTGGCCGAAGTTGTCCTTGCGATCATCGTTTTCCTTTCCATGGCCGGATGCCTCCTCTGGGCTTCTTTCAAGGTCGTTTCACTCGCCAAGAAATCGGTATCAATGCACAAAAACCCAGCCTACATCCTCTACTCGGACCCGAAATGCCTGAACAAGTGGGGCTTCCTCTATGTTTCGTACAAGGCTACTGCGTACTGGTTCGTCATTGTACTTCTCGCATACATCGTTTGCAAGGCAGTATTCATTGCATTTGCACAGTCATCGCCAATTGCCCAAGCTATTGGCCTTGTGGTCGTTGAAGCTGCATTCTTGATTGGAGCCAGTGTGGTACGCCCATGGATGGACAAGAAGACTAACATCTTCAACATCTCAATTGCCGCTGTCAACTTCTTGAACGCAATCTTCCTCCTGGTCTTCTCCAACGCTTTTGGCCAACCCGCGATGGTGTCGGGTGTTATGGGTGTTATCTTCGCTGTCTACAACATCATCTTCATCTTCGTGTTGTTGATCATGGTGCTGGTGTCGTCCATCTACGCGATTGCCTCCAAGAATCCCGAAACACGATACCAGCCAATGCGAGATGATCGAACAAGTTTCATCAAATCACAATCCGCTCTCACTACCGAGCTTGACGCTCTTGGCGAAACTGCTCGAGGTACTGGAAAGGATCCTTACCCTACTCACATCAAGGATATTGACGACGAGACATCCTCAAGCGACTCGCTGAGCCGACCTGCAACCACACCGAGACGACCATTATCGAACCAGCACCTACCAGCTCAACAGCAATACACAGCTTATACATCCTCACCATTAGCCCCTTCATCGCCTCAGATGCAGCAAACAACCGGACACAATGTAAGCAGACCAACCACTGCTCCGGGACCTCAGCAATCTTTCTCTAGACCACAGCAAGCACCATATCCACCACGATCGGCCCACGGAGGCTACCCTGCACAAAACTTCAACAGACAGTCAGACAATAGAAGTGCAAGTCCATGGCAACGAGGAGCAGGTTATGATTGAACAGACTTAGATACGTGTACGAATCCTCAAGTTCAAGATAATGGGCCGTTAAGAATGCCCGAAGTCAACCAGCGACCAGGCACCAGTTCAGGATACTGGGATCGAGATTGGTGGCAGCAGAACTATGCGAGTGCTGGTCGTGGTCTACCACCGCAGCAAATGCAACTTCAGCATCGACCACAACCATCATATTATAGCCCGGTTGGTTCGTGAAGAGCGTGCTATGTGACCATGACATCATCATTGATTTCGATTTTTTCAACATGGCAGGTGTTATTACTATTTGTTGGTCGCTCATGGCTGTATTTGATTAGCATTGCGCAAGGGTTCGGGGCAAATGCATTTTCGAGGCGTGATTTGTTTTGACGGGAAGCAGTAAACTTGACTGCAAGATATACCATGGGAAAGAAATACATTAGATACGGTCTTGCTTTTACTTGTTAGAGAGGAGAGGTATCTTGGGAAGTCTATCTACAGCTTCTATTGTAAATAAACAGAGATGTTCTTTATGTTAACAGCTTTTCAATCGTTCCTACAGTAGTCAGACGGTGCATGAAACGCATAAGTATTCTGCTGACTGTCAATGCCTTGCATGACGTGAGATGGAGCTCAAAGCGATGGACAAGTTGAATTGGTGAATTACTAGGATAGAATGTGTGGTACGTAATGAAGCAGAAACGCAGCAGTGAAGCCAATCGACCCGAAACTACCGAATGCACAACGAGCTGATTACTGAGGTCTTGTAGTTGCAAGGAAGGAAGGGAGGGTAAGAGTGTCAGTGTTTGATCGGAGGAAGGAAGAGGAGGATAACGAGGTTTGTATCTTATATTGGAGGACTGTCCCGGTTTTTCTATTTGTGGATGGCCCCTCTGGAAGTCTAAGGTATAGAGAGTGTCTGTAAAAAGTGAAGCATTGAGGATTTTTTTGTGAGTCGTGGTTTCTTTTGCTGCGCGAGTACAGACAGACAGACATGTATTTACTTGATTTGATTGGAAAAATCTGATACTATTGAGTTTTTGCGTATCACCCGTTTCTCTCTCTCTGTTTTGCTAGTGTTTCGTTCAGCTGGTTCGGGTGTCATCGATGTGCTTCTGACTACCTGTATACGTGGTAATTAGTTTATCGCCATGTCGTGCTGATGGTAGTTGTGGTTGCACATCCATTTGTTATGACTGTGAAACTCCTATTTGGATCGGATTCCCATTGGATAGTCCCGTCTGTTTCGATACGGTAGAATTTGTAGTCGAATGTTGTGCCTACCGGTAGGGTTAATGTGATAGACCATAAGTTGTTGCTCGAGGTGTACTGGCTTGCGCTCAGGGAGATGCGATTTGACGGGTCGGTGGACCAGTTGTTGAGTTGTGTGATGGAACCGGTGATGAAGATGTTCTCGCCGTAGGTTGTTGTTGCGAGTTCGTTGAAGGTTATGGAGATAGAGGTTGGTGTTGCGGTGCATGATGAGCTTGTGGTTGTTGTTGAGGAGGGAGTGGTTGTGCTTGAACCGGTTGGGAACGAGGTTGCGGTAACAGAGGAATATGTGCCTGTTACTGAAGAGCCGCTGCATGAAGAAGGTACTTGATTTGCAGAGGCTGCGCCCCATGATGCTGGGACGGTCCCATTTCGTCGTGCGTAAGCTGTTAGGAACGCGGCGTACGACCATGTCAGGTCTACAGCACTGAGTGGTGTGCCATCTGTTTTTGAAAATTGCTCAGAGAGAGAGCCATTTGATGGGGTGTATTTCTGGGCTAGACTCATATATCCATCCGCATAGGTTTGAACAGCCGAGATGATAGCTGTGTAGGTGCTTGAGGAGGATTGATAAGCGCCCTGTGCTGTATTTGGAATGATATCATTGAAGAACGCCTGATTGGTCGAATCGACTGCGATTGAACCGATCCTATTCCATTGGTAAATCGCATCATAGAGCTGCTCGGCGGCTGCGAATGTGCCAAGATACCACGGATTGCCGTTATAGTATGTATCTTCAGGGTATCTGCCAACCGCGACAGCTTGGCCCGCGGCGATACCGGAGTTGATTGTGTAATTTGAGGAGCGGAAGGAGTCAGTCACAGATTTATGATTTGCTAGAGCTCGAGCAGAGCAGGGTTGGAAGGTAGTATCATCGCAAGTAGCATTGGGATCGAACGTCTGAATGGAGGAGAGAATAGAGTTGATATCCTTGCCGGCCCGGTTGTTGGCCTGATTGATATTGGAATTGATGTAGCTGCCCGTCCAGAAGTTTTGTTGGAGGCACAAAAGTTGAGGTGCTTGGGAGTCACAATACGAGCAGGATTGTCCGATAGAAGTAGCAAGGGTGCTCCCCTCAACCAATGCTCGATGTTGGGCAGCAATGGTGAAGAAGGAAGTGCCGTTCACTTCTTCCCACAAATCAAAACCAGTATTGTTCCAGTACTGCGCAACGTATGACAAGTCATTACGGATGATCGGCCACACTAAATTCGTGACCGTTGAGTTCTGTCCAGCTGAAAGTAGGTAGCGAGCGTAGGCGATCATGGCTGTCGCGCGAAGTGCTGGTCCATCACGTTGAGGCCTACCCCACGAACCGGTGAACGCGGTCTCGTTGACATAGAACTTTGGCTCGCCTAGCCCACTGCCATCAGTGAGATTGCCAGAGGGATTTGAAATACCCTGCAAGATAGCTTGGGAGCCGATATATTCTTGGACATGAGGTTCCAACGAAGCATCACCCGCGATGAAGGTGTCCACCAACACCTTGAAAGTGAGAGCTGAGTCTCGTATCCAACTGTAGTAATCTAAGAATGAAGGTCAGCGTTGCTTGACCAAATATTAGCGCTGAAGACTTACAATTTGGGTTGGTTGTGCTTGGACTAGCGACGATAATTCCAGCTTCAGCGCCAGGAGCTTTCGAACCAGTTGAGCCAAGATTGTTCAGCACACCTTGCAAAGCGATGGGGCTTTCAGACGTGAGCCATGCGGTCAAAGATCCAGTAGCTCTGGGTTGGTTCTGGAGGGGTGATGCAGTGACAGAGGTTAGGGCTGCCAGCCAAACAAACCATGAGGATGTCCGAGTCATGGTTGCCACAGTCGTGCCGAGAAGCAAGATGCTGTTGACGACGACTTCGGATGTCACTCTGTCTGTACAACTGCCACAGCCACGACGACTTGTGTCTCTCGACGTTTCGGCAATTTCAAGTGTCTGAGCGACTCTTACTATGGTTGACAACGTGATCTTACCAGCAATACCTCGGAACAAAAATTGGCAGTACAATCAAGATTTAATCGTTCGACAAAGAACACGAATGGCTGCAAACGGTCAAGACATGGGTAATGAACAAGAGCACCTACCTATCCATAGCGTGGACGTAGCACTATGAAAACCACATTACTGTGCATGGCAGCTGCGGCTACCAGGGCTTTTTGAGTTTCGAATTCTCAAACAAGCCAGCTGAGTGTGGACTATCATCTCGCTGCTCGAAAGACGAACTTGTTCGAACGATTGCACAGTCATATACGATCAAACCTCTCGATAATGATGGGTATGAGATTAGGAAGCTGATTCTAAGATGTGATTGCTCAGTTGATGCTGCCGGATAAATTGGTGTTGTGAAAGGTTATCGAACGAAGAAGGTCTGGCGAGCCAATAGGACTGCACACAGCTCTGACGTGAAAACATCTAGCTTGGAAATATCTCTCCATCTGCTCATGGCGTCCACGGGTATCTGGCCGGACATATACGCCATAGATACAGCATACAGCTCGCTTCATTGGAATGTGACACTTGCGAAGGACAAACAGCAATTGGAAATTGCTTGGTCAAGATTAGTTACGTGCTATATTTGTGGAGTCTCATGTTCAAAGTGCCTCCCAATATATTTCTACCTGGATGCCTCTTTCACCACCATTGCTATCAGTATAGAGTTTCTCTTGACCCCATCCAAGTGGTGTCTGTGTGGCATAAAACGTGGTTTGATGTTCGCTACCTACTGTAAGCCTCTTAGCAAGTTCCGTATGCTGCCGGTCAATTGTTACATTATTGCTGAGAATGCTCTGAAACGGCATATCCCGGTCACAAGCGAAGTATGAGCGTAGAGGGATTGTTGAATCAGGTTTTTGTACTTCCAACCAAGATTCAGACTTGGGATTGGACTCAATTTCTTCAATGCTTTCAGGGATAAAGGCGCATGGTGCTAGGCGAGATTCCAATGTAAAGAGATGATACTTTGTGTCGTCAGTCGCACTATTCTCGAAGATTGATTTCGCATCGTCATGTGCTGTGAAGGTCGCGCAAGAAGTCAAAGACTTCGCCATATACCAACTCCCCTTCCGGATTAAACAGCCCGTATACTCGTTTGGAATAGGCTGAGGGCCAATTGCATGGTTGCTACTTGGTCGGCTTGAGTGCGGTTGTGAGGATGCAGCGTGCTTGGATGAACTCGTTTCCGAGAGTATCTTGACCATCAGGTGGCCCTTTCCTGTGAACGGCACAATGCTCGGCTTGCTTGTCGGAATCACTGTAGCAGTTGCGGTGTGTGTTTGTGTCTTGCTCATGCTGGTAGTAGTGCCTGGCTGCTTTGAATCCTTTTTAGGAAGATACCTGATTCCGGTGTCAGGGCAATTGGATCGTTGTCCATCGTGTTCTGTAGGCACCCAGATATCCCACACTTTGTTGTCCCAGTTTCCGAGTGCACCTCTGAGGCTGCCACGTGTATTGAAATGATACCAAATCTCCGAAAGTTCATTGTGGTTCCGACACTTGATTGTAGCTTCAAATCCATGAGCAGATCCGCTAATTGCTGACTGAAGCTGGTCCATGCTGTACGTTCTGTCATACGAAGGTACGATGTCACGTGCCGCGAAGAATTCAAAAGTAGGTCGAGTGGTGTAGAGAAGCACAGTGTGAGTGAAGTAGTCAAGAATGTCGGCATCATCCGGTACTTTGGATGAATCTGTTTCTGCTGTGTCAACGGCATAACTTGAATTGTCGCTCTGCAGGTGGCTGTCTCGGGTGTAACAGGTGGGCTCCAAAGTAGAAATGCACGTTCCATGTTTGTTCCATTCATGAGCCCAGAGGTTATCATTTCGAGCATCATCTGACAACCAATACTCGTTCATGAAATCCATGAGTCCTGGGTGTGTACCTGCAGTATCTTGCTTACTGGCACGTGCAACAATCTGTGCAATCTCATGAGACGAGCGAGATCTAGATTGAGCGCAGTATGCATCGAACCCGCCCTTGCAGTAATCGGGCCAGAGCCCATGGATAGTCCATGTATCGTTGGCACCAACAGCTGGAGATGTGTCCCAGAATTGAGTTTGGAGGAAATGTCCAGAAGGGTCATTGATGCAGCATCCGTCAAGGTTTGGTATGGTAGATAAATGGCAAGATACCGCTGGGATACATAGTGGAGGGCCGGGTGTCGTCTGGAGAGCGCTAGAGCCCGGAGGGAAGGGCGCCTTGGCAGGAGACAGAAATGGTAGGTAACTTAACGTCTTTGCTCTCGGAAGGTAGTTTTGCAACCTTCGAGCTAGATCACCGAGGAGAGCCATCACAACCGGATGTGAAAAGCAGAAGCAACACAGTGCTATACAAGTGCTTTTCAAGCGACACGTTGATATCGAGATGGATTACTCTTTGGTTGCCTGGGAAATGGGCAGCTGATATGCCTTGAAATCAGCTTAGCTCAAGCTGAGCCTTCCCCAGCCTTGCCCCTTAATATTGGGGAAATGTTTGCCCCTTAGCAAACCTCACTTCTACTTACTGGCAACATCCGATCATGATAACTCATTTGTTGTCTTTCTACAGATCATACAAATAGGCCTAGTAAGTCAAGATGGTTGTCAGCTTGCCGACCGTTCACAAGATTGGTCTAACTCACAAGCATTCATGCTGGCTAACTGCTATATTTCGCTGTCATGATCCGGTTTAAAGCCATTGGAATCCAGTATCAAAGTTGGTCATAGGTTAATTATGGTCCAAAGACAGTCGGTCAGCATACTGGATCTCTGCCTTTGCTGTCGATATTTGCTCATGTAACTAGTAAAGGTATCCGATGAAAGATCACTTTCAGCAGGGCACCATGCAGATGATTATCATGTGGGCATTGTACAGTCATTGCGTGGTGTAGACTGAGCCACCCGAGTATATCTGGACAACAGACAACCAAAGATTTCTTTGCTGGTGCATTCAGACAAACAGCAGCATGTTCCTACATCTCAGCTCAACAGCCTCTTTTGCGATGTTTGCGACCACCTTAGTGAAGGCGATGTCTAGTCACCTGCACAGATCCTGCGTATATAACGACAAACACCAACACAGATCGCGTACATGATAACAGTATCACATCGCTACTGGTTACCGATCCACTTGTCTCGACACAACCGATCCATCAATATATTGAGACTTGTTTCGGCATACCAATCCATAAATATATCGACTCAAACCCGATCTACTAGCAGCAATGGCTCAATCAAATACACAGTATATCGCCTACTTCACCGAGGAAACAGAGCAGATCTTGCAGGGCACTCTTCATCCTTCTGAGATAGGCCAATTCGAAGAAAGAACTACCAACCCATCACGACAAGCAGATCTCCAAGATGCTAGAGAGTCTCTCATCCGAACCATCGAACGAACTACAGAGCAAAACGGTTGGACCAGAAGGCTCTACGAATCTTACGCTCGCATCATCTCCATGGTCAGGGGAGTTGAAATGCCCGAGTGGCAGTCTGATCTAGAAGAAGAGAACGTGGTGGACGATGGCGGCAACCAAGTCGACACGGAAGAACTACCATTGGAGGACGTTACAGAAGTTGCAATGGATCCAGCTCTGAGCGGAATGGAGAAGGAGGAGGTTGAGATGGAGGAAACAGAGGCTAAGGGAAGCGATGAGGAGGGCACCAGGAAGTAATCGGTGAAGACTTCACTAATATCGAGTTGTTTGAAGCAAACGTATCGCCATCACAAGCGTGATGTCATAAATATCTATCGACATAGTGAACAATGTCGAAGAATGAACGCAATGCATTATATGCCCGAAATCACTCGAGGATCAGTACATTCTAAGAATTAGCACACTCGTGTTGTAAGTCTGTTTGTTCTTTGTATTTGCTTGAAGTTCATCCTGTTACCAGTTTCATTCAGCTTACCCGGTGAACTAGAACAACCCAGTACCCTAACGACGAGCTAAGACAGCTGGAAGTGATGCTGTCGAGGCTTTACTGCAGCACGCGATGTCAACGCAAAGTCATGAACCAGTAAGTGAGTCTAACAATCCATCTGTCACCACGAGTGAAACAAAGCGCGACTGAAGTAATTGACAACCAGAGATGCCTACACCATTCCAGAACAATTTACCACTTACCACCGTCACCACCTTTATCAACTTAACATATAACTCACACACTCAACCGATCAATCTTTCGCACAGCCAACCGATCAACCTAAACGTTTTACCAAACCAGAGCTCAAATCCTCAGACCCAAAACCCTCATACTCATCAACACCTTCCCAAAAAAAAAAGAGTCAGTAACGCACACAATGACAACCCAAAGACCACCACGCCTCCTAACACCCCACAACACCGACCCAACCCGCCAAATGCCCCTTCCAACGGACGACCCCCTCGACCACCCAAAAGGCATACCCCCCACCCTCACATCCACCGAACACCACGGCACACTCACTAAAACACCACCGCACAACCGCTCCTTAGCCCAATGCCAACTCGACCACGCACGAAAAGCACTAATCAAATTCCTGCACGACAGAAAAGATGATACCTCCTTTTGGAGGGACAAGCATGGTCAGGAAGCGCATGATCGGCTGGTAAAGATGAATAGGGATGGGTTGGTGCAGTTGAGTATGAGTCTTTTTGTGAGGAGTGCGGATGGGGTGGGGAGGGTTAGGGTACCGGAGACGGTTGTTGCGGTGCCGTTGGGAGTGGCACAAGCCAAGGAGCAGCAGGCGGTGGTGGGGAGGCCGTGGAAGAAGGCTAGGACGGATTAATTTTGTGGTGGTCGTATCTGTGATTGGTATGCGAAGCAGATGTGGATGACGGCAAGGAGGAGCAGGGTCCTGTGAGGGTTGTGGAGTGACTGAGGCAGGGAATAGAGGATAGAGAGCCGGTTAAGTGTTGGAAGTTGATGGCAGACAAGCACTATCACTACTGGGAAGATCTGTGGAAGAATGAAGACGAGGAGTTGTGGTATAGAATGTTCAGACAAGGTTCAGCGGTCACGATACCAAGTACGAGTGTCGTACAAGTCGAGACGGAACAACGCATTGCTACATGCAATACACAGACCGACGACCGTTATTGGCAAACGACATTGTCTATACAAGTTGTGTAAGGAGTGAAGTGTTCAATTCTGCTTATGTACTCGCCGGGGATCTTTACACATATTCCTCGATCCATATCAATATTGCTATCAATGTACGCCCACCAGTAGGCATCAGCCAAGAACCACTAAAACCGTACTCCCATGTACTGCAAATCGTAGCCCAAAAACAGTACTTGAACCAAATAGGGCTCGAGAATCCCTCCTAGACAGTCGTGATCACGAGACAGCTGCCGTTCAATATGTCTCTCCACTAAATCACTCCTTCTTGTAAGTGGGCAGGGTTGCATCATCATCCGAGCCTCCAAAAGCGAATTGCATCTTCCTGCCCATCTTCCTCTCCAACCTCATCATCTCTCTCACAACCTCCTTTGCGACCTTCCTTCTCTCCTCTCTAGCCGTCTTCTCACGCTCCTTCTCCACATTCGCCTTTCCACTCCAACACTTCTTGAACTCCTTCTTGAATTTCTGACGTGGAGTCAATTTCCAATCAGCCTCTTTCTCGGCTTCCTCTTCTTGCTTCTCGCGGTATTCAGCCTCGTCTTCTGAGTCGAGCAAGTCTTGCTGCTCTAAATCATCGGTCTCGGTGGTTTGTTTGGAGACGAGAGGATCGAGAGATTCTGCGTCAAGGAGACGCTTTGATTTCTCTTTTTGCCAGGTGCGGGTGTTGGAGTAGGCGATGCAACCGGTCACGCTGAGGATGATGATAACGGGCAGAGAGAGAAAGGAAAGGAAGACGAAAATGGTGATGACATCTTCGGCGTCCATTGTGTTTGGTTGAGTAATATGTGAATGTTTTGTGTTTCAGGTGCAATGAGGGTATGTATTGATTGGGGTGAATGTTGGTGCGATGGTCTGTGATAGCAAGGTGGGATGGGAGCACCCCGTACTTGTCTCTTAACCAGAACGTTGCCACCTATTGTGGCGGTGCACATATAGTATCCACCATGACATCAGAGAGGCACGAATCAAGTAAGAGGAATCATGGCTTGGCGTGTTGTTGCCTTTCACGTACTTTTAATGCGTGATACGGAAGGGAATTGTGTCTGCTAGGACTTCATCACCACTATCTACAGTTATTCATGGCAGATAAGCACCTCTCTCTGCCACAGTAGTTGGTGCCGCTACCGCACGGAGCGCCACCATGGCACGACGAGCACGATGCAAAGGCATGAATGATATTACTGAGCTCTCTATGTACAATGCTGTACATGCGGTTTTCAAATCTTGTTGGTGTATGAAGCATACTGCACAAGTCATGCATTCGATGTGAAGCATCATGCCCCAGCTAACGACTTCCCTTGAAGGCAGGCGATGTTGCTTGTTAGGCTTAAGGTAGGCCAGTCTGCCTTGATGCAGCCCTGATTCGTCACATGTATGCCAAGATTCACTCCCTCCAGATTTCGCGGCGGTTGGCAAACCCATTCAAGTTGTGAATTCCAAACCAGCGGTTGGGTACACCTGCCTGGGTTCAGTAGTCCCTCTCTAACCTCCCCTAAACCTCTTTGGATCTTGCTGCGTATGGCAACAGCCCGAAGGAGTAGGCTTGTACAGCTCTGGTTATGGTTATCTGTCGATGTCATGAACATGTGATCCAAAATGACTGACACTGACACAAATTGCTGTGTCTACGGTGATACACAGGTGAGCGGTCAAGCTACCGTACAACAAGGAAATGTCTATATCCAGAAGGTGTATGTTATTGTGCGGCATGAAAGCAGGCTCCACAAAAAGGGACGATCTCGAGCACGCAGAAAACGTCAGAGTGTCAAGTTGTCAATGAGTGATCAGGAAACAGCAGACGAGGAGGAGACTGACGCACGCCACTTTCGCTATCAAGTAGGTGGAAGGGTACACCATGCCTTGAACACGCCACATGTTCATACATCTCCTGATCAACTATCGCGCTCGAAGGTACAATATCATCGATCCGGAGGCCCTTTTAAGCCCATCCAAGGTAACGAGATCAGATTGCTGGAGATGGTAATGCCATCCAGTAGCGCCTCGACCACCTTATTAGTCTCTCAGGATCCGCACTATCGACTTGTTCATTCGATGCTACCAAAAACCAGTGGACAAGGAACAGCTATCCCGGAAGAGTTTATCGCTCTCAGCTATAGCTGGGGCAATGGTTTCGAGCACGAGAATATCATGCTTGAAAATTGTGTTTATAGGGTCAATCCAAATCTGAAAAGAATACTTCAAGCACTGAACTTGAATTGGTTGAATCACTTGTTTCGTAATGGTTGCAAGGTCTGGACAGATTCAATTTGCATCAACCAGACAGACATTGCTGAAAAATCTCACCAGATTAAAAGAATGGCTGACATTTTCAAACAAGCAACATGGGTAGTGGTTTACGACGGCGAGAGTAACATAGACAGACAGAGACGAAGCCATTGATTTCATCAACGGCATCCAAACGGCATGGCAACAGACCAACTTCAGACAATATCTCCAAGAAACGTTTGCCCACCGTGGAATCACTATCTGGCGATCACTGTCAAGGTTCCTCGCCCCTTTTCAACTGTCGCACGTGCATGGGGTTTCCTTCAATCCATCCAACCATTTGATTCTTTGCCATGGAAATGTGATGACACAGAGAAACCTAATTGGAGTAATTCGTTCTCTCAATATCAACGACAGTAACAACATCAGCAATGACATGACGGTGATTTTTCGAGAAGAGCTTCTTACTGCTGATGCAAGTGTCTACAATGCATACAGAGACTCGAAACTGTTTCCTCATCGGGAATGCAACTTTACCGCAGAAGGAGTGGTTTGATAGTGAAGCCAAGGCATTCCTACTATGGTGCATATTGTCTTATACTAACATATGCAATCAACTACGTACGTACTTACGTACGTAGTGATCAACTAATTGTCATCTGATTCCCAGCAGAATTGTGATGATATCTGCGTAGGTTGCTGGTAAAAGGCCATTGTTAACATTCCGAAGCTACGTACGTAGAGAATCCTGCCTACAGTACTACAGTAGTACGTACTGTTAGAAGTCGTCCCTTTCAACTTCGATATCGCTAATGGATTTCCTCTCATGGCAGTACCTGGAATGTGCTAGGAACCCACGGTAGTACAAGGAATGAAGTCAACTTGAGCACGACGTGCTCCAGCGACCTTCAGCGTTACATACGTAGCCTTACAGTGTGTACATGTGTACTTTATGTACATACGTCCTTTCCGAAGATTCATGACATCCTTGCGAATATATATGATACGTATTTTACTAGGTAAGTAAGTACGTACATATTCAGGAGGCCGTCGACTTACCGAAAAGCTGCGAGCACATACGTATGTACTGTACGGTACATGCCTCGTACGTACTTTCGAGGATTGATCGCCATCCATGCCGTGCGAACGTACGAGATAGTGAGTGTTGAGGAGGGCATCAGGCCATAGAAGTTGCGAGTACGTATGTACTGTACGCGGTTTCGTTGTTGCTTCGTTCACATTCGTCCAAGCAACAAAACATACGTACGTGCGTGATAAATTATGCGGTGCTGTTCGAACGAACCTCAGTATTATTCAAACAAGGTCGGTGAGGAAGTTACGACTCGAAATTGCCTAGAACAGCTACTAGCATACCTACGCAGTAATGTTGAAGTAAGTACACACCTAAAGTACTTGTGTAGCGTGCTATGTATATTTATTGCAAAGACTACTGTATTCACTAGTGGAAGGAGCGAGTGTTTGGCTGGCTACTCGAAGTCAAGCAAGTGCGATCAACGTCGAGGCCAATCTATACGTATTCTGGTAACAAATACAGTAAATCTAGTAGTCAAAGTTGCAATTCAGTACGTACTTTAAGGTACTTGTTGCTGGCGATAATGGCGGGTTAGTCCACAAACGACTTGCACTTGTAGTCTGTTGGAGTTACCGGGGAAGGCTCAATCAAGTGCTTACCGAGAATCCTACAGGAATCGTCTACACTTACTTGCCCTTGATGATCCAGAATCCTCATTCCTGTCAGCGCTTTACAATCATCTGCGTGACATTCATGAAAGTCAAACACAGAGTGATTTGTGAACATCAAATGATGAGTTTCTGAGATCCTGCAGTTGAGCTTCGCAGATGATCGTCTTTATGTTGCTTGAAATGGACTTGAAATTGGTTGTCGGACTTCATACCGCGATCTCCAACCGAGGCCTTGTTTACCCCGGATTTGTGCGCTGAACCTTGAAAGGCGTCCCCCAAGTGATGAGATGAGCTACGTAGCAGAAGGCAGTGACACCGCTTTTTCACCCTAAAGTACAAGCAAGAACTTCATGAGTCAGACGGTAAGGGTGATTGATACCTGTACTATCCATGTCGATATCTTCTTGCGGGCGAATTTCGAATAGCATGCCGAGCGCGAAAACAAGAAAACAAGCGACAAACCGACAACATGGCGGCAAATCCTGGTCTCGCAATGACATATTTGAGCGAGAGCACGACAAATGTGGAAGAAAAGTCGAATTTCTTCCGTCAAAGCAAGAATTTCGCTGATCCAGGACCACCTCCAGACGGTGGTTGGATTGCATGGCGACAAGTTGTAGGTGGCTTTCTTGTTGTATTCACCTGCTGGGGGTTTATCAACTCGTTCGGACTGTTTCAGACATATTACGCATCTCAACCTGATATCGATGCCTCCGCCTCCGATATATCGTGGATCGGCACGCTTCAAATATTTCTTCTGATGTTTATTGGCGCATATTCCGGTTCTGCTTCAGACAGTGGCTACTTCCGTTTGACTTCGTTGCTCGGTATCTTTCTCTATGTGCTTGGGATCTTTCTGACCAGCATATGCCGACAATACTACCAGCTCGTGCTTGCGCATGGGGTGTGCGTCGGTATCGGAAATGGATTGATATTTATTCCAACTATGTCCGTGGTAGCAACATACTTCTCTCCTCAAAGGCGAAGTCTAGCACTTGGCTTGATACTCTGTGGTTCAGCCGTGGGTGGAATAATCCTTCCTGTCTTCTTCGATCACATGTTGCTGAAGGTTGGGTTTGGCTGGACAATGCGCGCATTTGGATTCATTGCTCTTGGGTTATTTGGTATTTCACAGATACTGCTGAGCAAACGACTGCCGCCAAAGGACAGCGTTAGGATTTTGGACTTCGAAGCTTTGAAAGACAAAGTGTTCATCTTGTTTATGATAGCAATGTTTCTCAATTTCCTCGGCGTGTACTTTGGTTTCTTCTATGTTGGAGCATATGCAAGAAATATCCTTGGCTTGACTTTCTCAAGGTCGACCGATCTGCTCCTAGCTATCAACGGTGCTGGTATTCCTGGAAGACTTGGTCCGATGTGGCTGGCAGACCAAAGGCAGTGGAAAGGCGTACGCCCTGTGACAATTATGATACCAGTGAACTTGATGGTCAGCGTTATGACTTTTGTATGGATTGCAGTGAAAACAGAGCGGTCTGCTTACGTTTGGGCTGTTTTCTATGGTTTCATGGGAAATGCGTTGCAGTCGTTCTTCCCAGCAACGCTTGCAGACATGAACGTTGATCCACGGAAAACCGGAGCTCAAATCGGCTGGGGTTTTACCATCGGAAGCTTTTCTTGCCTCATCGGTGTGCCTATTGCTGGACTTTTGGTCCAAGCAGACGGCGGCACATACAGGCATGCACAGATATACGCAGGCACCTGCAGTATGTGTGGATTTATCATTGTGTGCTTTGTAGCCCGAATGATATTACAACAACAACGGCAAGTAGAGCACCCGGGCTAACCTTTTCAAAACCGCAGTCGGATCGTCACAAGCCATTGGCCGTGTTTCATACACCAGTCACTTAGCTCATCTCTGCAAGCAGATTTGCCACACTTTGCTTAAGAGGTCTTCTTCGGGAATGGCTTGGCTGGTATTGAAGCTCCGAGTCAAGCTTAGAACCAGCACTGTTCATCATCCTTGGAGCGTTGCTAGTCCAAGCTGGTGTAGTGCTATGCGAATGCACCATCTTAACGGGGTTCTTCCTTTGGAATATTACAGTCTTGGTGCCAGGGAAATCGTCGATTATGTGGGACCAAGCCCGTGGGGCACCAAGCCAGCACTCTAGCAGGGGGCGTGCAGAGCCAGGTGTCGGGACCTGACCGACCTCACATGAAGCTTGAACACTTTCGTAGTAGAGATTCGAGATATTGGCTGTGAAAAATGTGGGATCAGTTAGCAGCGTACGAAGGTGTTTGACACCTCTCTTTGAAGGCATAAATTTCCATCCATGATCCCAAGCATATCGTTCCCAGTCTCTGTGGTTCTTGTGATCGATGAGATGGCAGTCTGTCACGACAAAAAGATTCACTAGTGGAAAGTCATCGAGCATGTCAAAGACCCAGTCGCCAAGCTTTTCCTGCCAGCCGAGCATGAGAACTCGTAGATTCTGAAAAGCAAGACGACTGCTTGCAAGTTCGGCCCATGATCTCATCACTCGGTGGTCAAAGGTAGATTGTCGGGTCTCCATGTAGAGCTGGCCATCAGATAAGTCGAGAACTGCAAGGTTGGTGATTTGCGAGATTGCAACGAGATCCGAGACTTTCGTTTGCTTGGGGGAGATACGCAAGCATACCAACCAGGAGAGTGTTTTGGATTGTAGGCCTTTGTAATAATCGTTGTGGTCGAGCGTGGGTGCCTTAATATCGAGCATGTAGCGATGGGAAGGGTTACTAAAGTCAGCTCCGAAGGCTGTTGCAAAGGTCCTCCATATTTGGTATGTTTCTACGTGACTGCGTGGGGTCAGCCAATCATGTATCAGAAGGCAGAACCTTGGCACTCACTCTTCCACGATTTTGTCCCATATTAGCTGGCCAACCGAAGATGGTATTGCCTTAAGTACATCTGATGAAAGCTCACGTGACTCTTTGCTTATCTTGTTCAAAGCCATTTCATGCAAGCTTCTCGCCCCTTTGCCCACAGTTGGTAGTGCTCGAGTCTTTGCAATGCCCGGAGTCCTATAGTTACTTATCCAACTCATATCGTAAGCATTCGGACCTTTGACCTCCACCTCATCGTACACAAGACCAGACTCACGGTCGAAGTCCTTGGTTCGAAACTGCTCAACTTGCCGTGCACCTGGGGGAACACCATAGCCAGCAGGTCGGTGACGCTTCTTGTGGTTGGTGGACATATTGATATGTGCTGCACGTCAGTTCAAATGCACAGAGTGAGCGATTTGATCCAGATGCGAAATGATCATCTCAGAAGCTTTGTCATGGTGATGAGGTTCTCCTTCTTCATTTTGATGGCAAGTGAATAAATTCGAGACTATTGGTTAAGAGTGTGTGGTGAAGAAGTTTTCCCGTGGCGAATTACGATATTTTTGAGTGTCATGAGAATAGAACGCGAGACAAAATCCAGATTATGATGAAGATTGTAGGTGTCGTAAATGAATCAATTTGTTTCTTAGCCATCGAAGAGAAAGCAAGAGCGACCGACTGATCCGGCGAGGTTTGTGAGGAAGGTGCGAATTGCGCCACAGCTTCGGACGACCAATCATTTCACGTTGGCGGAGCCCTTCCCTCTGAAGGATGGATGCCTAGTAGCTGGAAGTTCAACGTTCGGTGCCTTCAGCAACATTGGGTATATTTGTAGAGTTATACTAACTACTACGGTATCTAGGTATAATCCATCCTCCATATTCCCGACCCAGCCACAAACTCCAGTTGACCTAATCTGCTTGTTCACTCATATATTCACCGCGCTTAGTGTATGACATAGCATGCTACCCCATTACCACCCTTCACTTCTCAACCTCGTCAATGTTTCCTTCAGCCTTGTTCATTTCATCCTCGAATGCTGTCTGGATATCCACAACTTTTGCTAAAGCATCAACATCGAGTTTTCCACCACGATAGCCAGCCAAGCTCTTCGCAGTCCTGACGACATTCTTGATCTGTCGTCCGTTCAGCTGGCTCTCTGCCAACTTGTGGTAGCCCTCCTCATCAACATCAACTTCGACACCAGACTCATCCTTGCGCACTTTGTCCACAAAGTTCTTCCAAATCTTGACCCGGCTGCTCTTTGGTAATTCGTCGTACTTGAGTGGAACGTGGATGCGCGATTTGAATGCGTCATCGAATGTACGAACTCGATTGGTAGTCATGAAGAGGATGCCGGAATAGTATTCGAGAGTGCGGAGGAAGATAGACACTAGACTGTTTCGTTCCATATCGTTCAGCGACCGGCGCTCGAGAAAAACGTCTGCCTCGTCAATGAGAAGTACTGCCTTCCACGTGCTCGCCAAGTCCAAGATGCGTGTGAGGCGGGCGTCAAGAGCACTCGAGTTCGTGCCCAAGTCTCCGGAAGAGACAATGTACAGCGGCCTTTTCGAGAACTCAGCTACACATTCGGCAGTCAATGTTTTACCAACACCAGGTGGCCCGTGGAGGACAAGGATGAGACCAAGGCCTTTGTTCTTGACGATGTCATCGAAAGCACCCTTTTGAGACTTGGCGCCTACATGGCGTTGGGTATGTTCTGCAACCAATGCTTGCACTAGCTCCTTCTGCGACGAAGGCAAAACTAGCTGCTCGAAGCAGGATGTGTTCCATTCTATCTCGGTGAGAAGGTCCACAAAGAATTCCAGGAAGAGTTTGTCAGTAAAGCTGAAGCCTCTTGTCATCGGAGTGGCAAGCATGCACTGTTCATCCGTCAATGGTTCACGGTTAACCAGAAGCATGTCTTCATCGCCATTCGTCATGGAAAGGACAAAAGGATCATTCTGAAGAAGCGTTGCTTTGGCTTTCTGAGCTTCGCTGAGGGGCAAAGCGTTGACATTGAAGGCGTCGTCGGCCTCAACACGGTGGAAGGTTGCTGTGTCGACCATAACACGTGACTCGACATTATAGCGGTGAGGTGGGCAACTGGTGTCCACCGCCACGCCTTTGTAGTCCATGAAGGACTGACCGGCTGCGTTTATGGATTCCCATTTCTTGCCACGAGCGATCAAAGTGCGGGAGATCTGGACCGCCGAGGGATGCCGAGCGAGAGGAAAAGCATTCAAGGCGGTGATTGGTACAGCGCCAGAGAACTTTGGAATAGAGAGCGACGTATTGCGGGTACCAAAATCATCGCCATCGTAGTCAATGAATTGGACAGCTAGCGCGAGATGGGGACAGGGGCCGTAATTGTAGCCGTACGAGTTAAGCTTGTAGACTCGAGGCTGACCCCGGATTCTGCTGAAGATCTTGACGCCAGGACGGAATAGCGTCCATAGGTGATCGAAAGAAATCAAGCCTTGCTCGGCGAAATTCTTGGTATCAGCAATCGTCTCCTCAAAATGTTCATTGATGAACTTGAGTAAGATCTGGAGATGACTCGCCCCCTCGGAATCGGCTGGCAGTTTGGCAAGCTTGTCAAGTAGCTCTTGTCGGTAGTGGTACAAGCATTGAGGTTCAAAATCAACGGTTACATTGCCGGTGAGGAACGATTGTCCAGGGTAGTCACCAATGATCTCTCTGAGGTATTGCTTGAGTACTGGCGAATTGACCTGTAATGACGTCTTTAGAATGTACTTGTTCTGGTTGTCGTATTGTCGTGTAATGCAAAGAGCAAATTTCTCGTACCAGTTAATGACCTGCTCGGGGATGTCATCGTCGTCCTTGGGCTCTGTGATGTAGCCTCTACCTTTCTTAGTCCACCGCTTTTCCAAATGCTTCAATTCAGCCTGCATGGGCATTTTCTCCAATTCCGCTCTGCGTGCCTTATCCTCTTCCGTGAGTTTACCATTGATCTCCTGTTGGTCCTCTTCATCGGGATTTTCATCTTCAACTACTCGACGTCGAGCTGTTTGGGCTGTCCTTGCCATGTTAGTGGTGTATTCACGACCGTGAGCGATCGGTCGATTGGATATTGAGACTCTGGGAGACGAAGATGTAGGCTGTGGTGGTAAACGAGTTGAGCTGAATCTACTGAATGAACTGGACATATTTGCTTTGCAAATTTGGTGTCCCTATTTATCAATGTATCTTTTCAGGCAAGGCAACAGCAGTGGAGAGGAGCTGCAACGGAGTAACAGGCAGAACATCCACCAGCGACGAGTCCAATTGAAGACTAGTCATGATAGCAAGGAAATGAGGTGAGAAGGATCTGAGCTAGCATTTCAGCATAATGCAAGGTTGAGTCAGTAGCAAGGTTTATGGGGAGGGGTCCATGTCTGCCTAGAGGCCTAGTCCAGTCAATTGTTGCCTGTGTGTTGCACAAGCGAAAAGAGATTACCACTTCAATCGTATAGTAGAGTCGGTTGATTGCAGGAAGCTTGGTTCTCATAGACCTATGAAATGATTAGGCAGCCATATCGTTTTCAGAAAGTACCTAAACAAGTAGTTTTAAAGTCACGAATCGACCTCGGCGCTAGCCAAATAAGGCTCAGCTCCATGCCAAGAACGGCATCCGCAGAAGTGAAGGCAAGACAAGGCAATTCCTGCAATTCCTGCAATTCCTGCAATTCCTGCAATTTCCTGTGCCAATGTGCAAAAGTTCAAAAGTTCAAACCAAGAGTGAAGAGGGTTCTCGTGTTTCGTCAACTGTAGGGCTGTCATTTTGCCAAGAAAGCCTGGAAAGCGGTGTGCTCAATCACAACATTTCCCACCGCCTTTAGTTTCTTCCGTCCCTCCTTCTGCTTCTCCAACAACTTCCGTCGTCTTGATACATCACTGGCATGTAGTTTGGCCAGTACATCCTTTCTGAATGGCTTGATTGTCTCCCTTGCAATAATTAATCGGCCAACCGCAGCTTGTATCACCACCTCAAACATTTGTCTATCAACATGCTCTTTGAACTTTTCCACCCACTGCTTTCCGATGTGACGGACTTGGCTGTGGTGTAGGACACGTGCAACTGCATCAACCGGCTCTTTGTTGACTAATAATTGGAGCTTGACAATGTTACTTTGACGCCAATCAGCTTCCTCGTAATCGAGGGTAGCGTAACCTTTGGTACCACTCTTCAACTTGCCGAAAAAGTCATCGACTAGCTGTGCCAGAGGCATGTCATATTTGAGGATGACCTGTGTCGCTGTGAAATACTCCATCGACTTCTGCTCGCCTCTGTTGCCCTCGCAAAGCTCAATGACGCGTCCTAGATATTCTTCAGGGAATGTTAACGTGGTCGTCACGTAGGGTTCACGTAGTTCGGCCACGTTCTGTCGTTCCATATCAGTATCTGGAAAGTCGGCAGGATTTGTAATGGTTTCTTCTTTGCCATCTTTGTACCTTACCTGGAATGGTACAGTTGGAGGGGTAATGATAATGCTTGCACCGTGTTCTTGTCTGAGACGGTCCTCAAAGACCGAGCAATGGAGAGTCCCCAAGAAACCCAAACGGAAGCCAGCACCTAAAGCTTGGGAAGACTCCTTTTGTACAGTGACGCTTCGATCGTTGAGGGTGAGCTGACTGATGCTATCCTCTAGGTGCTCAAAATCCCCCTGATCGACTGGGAATGCTGCTACGAACACCATAGGTTTGGGCTCTTCGAAGCCAGGCAATGGTTGTACCTGCTGCTCACAGCCGAGTCTGGTATATGTGTCACCGATCTTGGCTTCCTGACTCTTTCGCATGCTTGGATTGAAGTAGACATAACCGACTTGACCAGCGCGCAAAACGCTCTGAGGTGTTTGATCGGGATACATGATCCCAACTTCTCCCACCGTGTATTTCCTGCCAGTCGCAAAGGACACAACTTGATCGCCAGCTTTGATCTGCCCGTCGAAGATGCGAACGAGCAGGACGACACCCTTGAAAGCAGAATACCATGAGTCAACCAAAAACATCTTGAGAGGCTTCGAGGTGTCGCCCTGTGGAGCAGGGATATTTTCAATGACATTGGGCAGGATCGCTTCCACGTTTAAACCAGATTTGGCGGAAACTAGAATGGCTTTCTCGGGCTCCAGTTCAAATGTTTCTCTCATCTGCTCCAAAGCTCTTGGTGGGTCGGCGTGTGGCAGATCGACTTTGTTGATAACAGGTATCAGTGTCAGACCTTGCGCAAAGGCGAGATAGAAATTGGCCACGGTTTGTGCTTGCACACCTTGACTTGCATCTACAAGGAGCAACGCACCACCGCAGCTGACATAACTTCGTAGGACCTCAGCACGAAAATCGACGTGACCAGGAGTGTCGACCAAGTGTAGAAGATAATCGTCGCCTTTGTAACTGTAGATCATGGAGCATGTTTGTGCCTTGACAGTGATGCCTCTTTCTCTCTCCACATCGAGCTTGTCCAAGACTTGCTTGTTGCCGCCGGGTTGTATGGTACCGGTCAGCTCCAGCAGCCGATCCGACAGCGTACTTTTGCCATGATCTACGTGCGCGACGATACAAAAGTTCCGATAGCGGTCAATGGGAATCTGGGCGATCCGACGTTCGAGTTCGGACGGGGTTGGTTGAGCCTGTGCTCGATAAGGAGGATATGCACTGAAGCGGCGTCTGAAAAATGGTGTTTCAACCCACTTGGGCACACCGGCGAGAGCAGACTGGACAGCTCTTCGCCGTGAGAAGAGCTGTAGCCATTGTCGCATGGGGCAGGCGATAAATTTCCGTCCCGAAGATGAATGTAAAGGTTTCAGCAAATGATGAACTCACCTCGAAATTTCCAAGGACGCGTTCCAGTACTCGCTGACCGTTGTACCGAAGTTTGCGACGTTTACTCAGCCGTTGCCGGGGCTGCATTCAACCATAAACAAGCACCAGTTTCCCCTCTACTCTAATCAAGTTGACATACACATCGCTGTCGACATCTCGAAATAGACAAAGCTACACACCAAAATGGCTGCTGGACCGAAAGAAAAAGCTGATACGCACAAAATCGCTCTCAAAGGTATGTGATGGTTGCCTCCTCTACGAACCCTGCTGATGGTTATATAGGCTCTGCGAAGACGGTTGCAGAATTCTTCGAATACTCGATTAATACTATCCTTTTTCAACGGGGTGTCTATCCGGCTGAGGATTTTACACCAGTCAAGAAATATGGTTTGAATATGCTCGTCTCGTCGGACGACCAAGTCAAGAGTTACATTAAGAAGATCATGTCTCAGCTGAATAAGTGGATGATGAGAAGCAAGATCTCCAAGTTTGTTGTGGTCGTTACGAGCAAGGAGACTGGAGAACATGTGGAGAGATGGCAGTTCGATGTTCAAGTATTCGGCAAAGGGTCCAAGCAGAGGTCGTCTAAGCAGGCGGCCGAGAATGAGAATGCCACCCCTGAGTAAGTCGGGAGTTCAGCTGGGATACGATCTCAAGCTAACAAGTGACAGCGCTGCCGAGCCAGAGCCAGAGAAAACAGAGGGACAAATCCAAGAAGAAATACAAGCCATTTTCCGTCAGATCACAGCTTCTGTCACATTCCTCCCTATGCTTGATGGTAACTGCACCTTTAATGTCCTTGTTTATGCCGACGCCGATTCGGAAGTGCCTCTCGAATGGGGTGACAGCGATGCGAAGGAGATCAAGAACGGAGAGAAAGTACAGCTAAGAAGTTTCAGCACAACCAGTCATAAAGTCGACACTATGGTCAGTTATCGACTACTAGATTGATCACTTATACAGATATGTGGCTTTGTTTGTGGGAATGGTATGGCGTTGGAGGCGTACAATTGATTGAGGCTGGGCATTATAGAACACGCTTGGTGACAAGCTGCTTACTTGAATCAGCACCTTAAGAGTGCACAGGTGATCGTGGAATTTCGCAACGGGTGTTGAGCCTGGAATATGCATCGGAAATTGAGTCCAAGGCTGCGAAAAGCCTAGGCAGGGTCAAGGACTTCGATGGACTAGGCACACGAGCATTTATTTTATGTCTCTCTTGAGCAGAGTCGACTTGAATATGATCGTGTTTATGTAGAACGCAGCGCTGTTGACCACAACAGCAATGAGAAGTATCCAGGTTGCCCGCTTGACAGGAAACATTCTCACACTTGCAGATATTGGTGAGGGTCGAAAAGGTCCTTGCGTATACGCTATCTGATAATGGAATATACCTAAGATCCGAGGCGTGTTTCAGCAACGCGATAAGGCATCAGCGTCCGCTTAGCGTGATGTGGGGTTCAATAGTTTTTTGTGATTTTCTCCAACTGCAATTGATTTCACGAGTAGCGCACGAACGACTGCAATCCGGAACCACTGCCTGTAGCGACAACCAGAAGCGCAAGCTGTGCTCTATATCTACCGAAGACTTTTGTCGACAACAGCCCAGACAATTAATGGTGCTTAACCTTCGCGCCCACTAATAGTGACTCATGTTTCAACCAAGGTTGCCCACCTTGACTCCCTCTGACCTTTCACGGTGACCTCGATTTCTGAGGCGCTCTACAACGACTCTGTAGTCGATCGCAAGGATTGCCAGCATGGCTTCGACTACATCGGAAGTCAAGCTCATGTCGAAAGAGCAGGTGGTGGATGATACACCCAAAGTCATCAAGGCCTTACAGTTTGGCGTGCTCTCCAATCAGGACATCGTAAATCAGTCGCAAGTCGAGTTGGCAGATCGCCGCATGTACAATCTTGATGAAGGTCGGAATGTCGCAACATACGGTCCGCTTGACCCGCGAATGGGTATCTCAGACAAGCGCGGGAAATGCGATAGCTGCGGCGAGCAACTACAAAACTGCAATGGTCATTTTGGACACGTCAAGCTTGTCCTACCTTGCTTCCATGTTGGCTACTTCAAGAAGGTCATATCAATCCTGCAGAGCATCTGCAAAAACTGTTCTTGCGTCCTTCTCACCGAACAAGACCGCCGAAAGTTTCTTACCAGCCTGAAACGAGCCCAGAATGACCCTCTTCGACAAGCCGGTATTGTTCGAAAAGCTGCAGATCAAGCCAAAAAGACCAAAGAGTGTTTTATTTGTGGTTCTACAAATGGTCTGGTCAAAAAGGCGGGAACGTCATCGTTAAAGATCATCCACGACAAATTCAAGTCCTACAATGCCTCCGTTAGAAAACTCCACAATCCAGAGAAGAACGAATTTGACGCCTCGCTCGAGTTTGCTCGAAAGGTCAACACTGAAGTTGGCCGAAATGCCAACAAAGCTATGGACGATATCACTCCTCTACGTGCCTACAAGCTGTTCAAGCGAATTCCGGACATTGACTGTGCTTTGCTAGGCCTGAGATCTGGGCGCCCTGAAGCATTCTTATGGCGGTACATCCCTGCTCCCCCTGTCGCTATTCGGCCGTCCGTGGGTCAAGAGGGAGCTACCACCGAAGACGACATTACCGCAAAGCTGGGAGATATTGTGTTCGCGAACCAGCAACTCAAGGACGCTCTCAAAAAAGGTGCTCCCGTCCAGTCGGTGATTGAACATTGGGACTACCTATCCTTACAGCTCGCAATGTACATCAACAGTGATGTTCCAGGTCTAGCAAAAGCAGAGTTTGGGAAGTCCATTCGAGGCTTTGTGCAACGGTTAAAAGGTAAACAAGGTCGTTTCAGAGGCAACTTATCTGGCAAGCGAGTCGACTTCTCCGGTCGAACAGTCATCTCACCCGACCCGAATTTGAGCATCGACGAGGTGGCTGTACCTATACTTGTGGCAAAGAACATGACCTATCCTGAAGTGGTAAATCGGCAAAATATCGAAAAGCTTAGAAAGCGTGTGCGAAATGGCACAAAGATATGGCCAGGTGCCAACTATGTGGAGAAGAAACAGGGCGACATCAAGATGTTCCTCAAGTTCGGTAACCGAGATCATATAGCTAAAGGTTTGATTGAGGGCGATGTTGTCGAGCGACACCTCGAAGACGGGGATATTGTACTCTTCAACCGACAGCCTTCTCTGCACAAGCTGAGTATCCTCTGCCATCGCGTCAAAGTCAGACCACACAGGACGTTTCGGCTGAACGAATGTGTGTGCAATCCTTACAACGCTGACTTTGATGGTGATGAAATGAATTTGCACGTTCCACAGACCGAGGAGGCAAGAGCGGAGGCACTACAGCTGATGGGTGTCAAACACAATCTTGTTACCCCCAAGAACGGCGAGCCTATCATTTCTGCTATTCAAGATTTCATCACAGCTGCCTTTCTTCTTAGCAATCTTGATCAGTTCTATGATCGCAAGACGTTTACGACAATCTGCATGGGCATGCTTGACGAAAATACCGCATTTGAGCTACCTCCTCCAGCAGTCATCAAGCCACAGGCGTTGTGGACAGGAAAACAGGTTTTCAATGTGATGATTTGTCCCAATAGGCAGACGAAAGTATTTGTCAACCTCGATGCTGCATGTCGAGACCACAAGGATTACAACCCAGGGATGCATCGCGATCTTCAGAACGACAGCTTCCTGTGCATCAGAAACTCAGAAGTCATGTGTGGACGAATGGACAAGTCTACGGTTGGGTCCGGCAAGAAGAACTCGGTCTTCTATATCCTAGTCCGAGACTTCGGTGTCAATGCAGCAACCAAAGCCATGAACCGTCTTTCGAAGCTTTGTGCTCGATGGCTCGGTAATCAAGGTTTCTCGGTTGGTATTAGCGATGTCACCCCTCCTAACATGCTCCAAAAGGTCAAAGACGACACTATTAGCAAGATTTTCGGCCAGTGCGTGCAGTTCCAACAGGAGTCGAAGCTTGGCAAGCTGAAGCGAAAGCCAGGTCTCGATGATGCGGGTACTCTCGAATCAGAACAAGTTCGTGTTCTAAGCACAGTCCGTACTGACATAGCTTCTGTGCTCACTTCTCAACTAAGCAAGCGAAATTCGCCTATGGTGATGGCCATTTCTGGTTCCAAAGGTTCAAATGTCAATGTGGCGCAGATGGCTGCTCTGCTTGGTCAACAAGATATTGAAGGTAAACGAGTGCAGAACGGATTCCAGGATAGAACGTTACCTCACTTTGCGAAGCACGAACAAACTCCAACATCAAAAGGATTCGTCGAGAACAGCTTCTTCAGTGGGCTGACACCATACGAGTTTATCTTCCACGGCATGGGTGGACGTGTTGGTCTTGTCGACACTGCTGTCAAGACTGCCGAAACCGGCTACATGTCTCGACGATTGATGAAGTCATTAGAGGACTTATCTACACAATACGATAATACTGTACGGAACTCGGCGTCGAATATCGTGCAATTCAGATTTGGTGATGATGAATTGGATCCAGTTGATATGGAAGCCAGTGCTAAGCCCGTCGATTTCGAACGCACGTACGTTCACGTTGAATCCACAACTTTCAATCGATTCGACAAAGGGTTGAGTGACGAGGATATCTACGCTAACGTTACTGATCTACTGAAACCAAGACGTGAGAAGCTGCAGAGATTTGATCTGTATGGCAACGAGCTTCCTTACAACACAGAAGACGATGTCATGGCAGATCAGTATGAATCTGCACGAGCATTTCTCAAATCTATTGAGGAGTTCGTGATGGAAAAGTCTAACAAATTCAATAAAGCTCGACACGATAAGAAGGGCTGGGCGGTTGCAGATGACGATGAAGATGCTGCAGAAGGTTCGACCGGAAGCAAGCGTACACGAAAGGGAGCAGCGGCATCGGCTTCCAACAAAAAACAAAAGACTAACACTGGAGCAAAAGCTAAGGGTGTTATAGCAAAAGCTAGACCTTCGACAAGTGACAGATTCGAGCTTACATCAAAACTGTCAAGCAAAACCTTGGAAAGCTTCGTCAAACTCTGCTTGGAGAAGTATGAAAAAGCCAGAGTTGAACCTTGTCATGCCGTTGGCGCAGTCGGAGCTCAATCGATCGGTGAACCAGGTACACAGATGACTTTGAAGACTTTTCATTTTGCTGGTGTAGCTGGTATGAGTTTGACTGCTGGTGTGCCACGTATCAAAGAAATTATCAACGCTTCCAAGGATATCAGTACGCCTGTCATTGCGTGTCGCTTGGAACGGCGAAGTGATGGTTCAATACCTGAAGAGTTGGCCCGTATTGTCAAAGGACGGATAGAGTGTCTCTACCTTGAGGACATCACTTCTTATGTCCAAATCAGTCATCCGACAGCGCGAAGCAGCTGCATTTACCTAAGGCTCAATATGGATACAATCGTTGACTTTGGCCTTGACATTTCCATCAATGATGTTTGCCATGCAATCAGAAAGCATCGACGCTTCGCAAAGGCTGATTTAAAACTGGTCCTTGTACGGCCTGATGAGATCAAAATCACGACAGAAGGTTCTATCAAGTCCAACAAACGTGGTGCAGCAGCCAAAGCTGAAGATAACGCACCCAACGAACGTCTTCTTCGTCTACAAGCAATTCGCCGCATTCTGCCCTCTGTGCACGTCTTAGGTCACCCTCAAGCAACTCGCGCAGTTGTCATGGCCGAGGACGACCCAATGAGTGATGAAATTCGAGCTCGTCGAAAGGCTCTTGCCGCAGCTAGAGCAGAGGTCACATCCATTTCATCGACACGAAATCCCACTCCTGCACCCACAACCTCCGACGCCACAGACACGAAAATCAAACAAGAAGGTCCTAACCATACCAAACTTCAACCAGCCATCAAGCAAGAAAACAACGCCACCCAATCAGCCATCACAACCTCAACACCATCCAAACCAATCCAAATGCACAAACTCATGATCTCTGGCTACGGTCTCCGCACAATCCTAACAATCCCCGGCATCGACCCAACCCGCACCCAAACCAATTCCATCATCGAAACCTATCAAGTCCTCGGCGTCGAAGCAACACGCTCCAAAATCATCACCGAAATCGCCGAAGTCATGAAAGAGCTCAACATCGATCCCCGACACATGGCGCTGTTAGCAGACGTCATGACATACAAAGGAGAAGTACTCGGCATAACACGGTTCGGTCTAGCAAAAATGAGAGATAGCGTGTTGCAGTTGGCGAGTTTCGAAAAGACTGCAGATCACGTTTTCGAAGCAGGTATTGTTGGCAAGAGGGATGGTGTTGAAGGTGTGTCGGAGTGTGTCATTGTTGGTAAGACTATGGGTGTAGGGACTGGAGGTGTGGAAGTTATTCGCAATTTAGGAATTGGACTGATAGACTTGAAGGAGAAGAAGACGACTTTTGAAGATGGGTGGAATGAAGTTTATGGTTCACGGTAGGTAGGTAGGTAATTGCTGGGAAGATACGTAGTTGACCATGATAAACAACGATGAATGTGAATATTTTTCAACCGATGTATTTCTCTGTCTCCGAATCTGAATCCGAATCTGTTTGCCTAATTAAATAAAGTGCTATAAGTTCCACCCATTACTCTCGCTACAGTACATCTTATTCTTCTTGTCGTTCCCCTTCCTCTCCTTCCTTCTCCTTCCTTCTCCTTCCATCCTATATCACATCGCCTCGCCACGGACATTGATGTGCCATACTGTTCTACGCATTGTGACTGTGATGTGTACATATGCTTTCCTTATCGTTGTCCGAGTTGTCATGTGGTCCTCTGCTTTATACATCCCCACCTAAGGTACAGTACAGTACGTGGTTATCTGAGGTGCATATCTACATATCATTCACTCTACAATGCAGTACTGTGCATTACAGTACTGTGTGAACTTGTGTGTGTCCAACATCTACTGCGCCACATGACATCAATTCACCCACTCACAATCCTTTTCAAATGCAAATGAACATGTAGCAAGGAACAAGGAACATGGATAGCCACTGAAACCGGGGTTGGTCCTTGCTTTTACTCCGATGTGGGAATTTGCTCTGCCCTTACCAAGTACCGATGAGTACACAGTGCTGCGCTTCTCCTTTCTGTAGCGCTAGACTGTTTTTGGGTTCCTCTCCTTGTCGTTGAATACGTAGGTACTGTGCTGTAGTCGTGCACAAGTACAGTGTTTTACAGTAGAGTGTGTTCCTGCTGGGAACTTTTGAGTATATGTGTGTGAAGAAGATACTGTCCTGTGCTGTATGCTGGGATTTGTTATACCTACGGAAGAAAGTACTTCAATACTTTAATGTATTAGGCGCTTAGATGTTGATGTGATTTGTGGCTTGTTACTGCCTGCGCGCCAGTCCATCACCTGTACGGTACGTGTAGTATGTCGTCGTAACAAACATACAGAACAGTACAGTACGGTACAGTACACTATACACATTCAATCTCATTGCGATCACAATCTCAAGTCCCGGTTCTTGTGATGCAAAGTAGTTAACAATAGGGCTGAACAGAAGGACCCAAAAGAACATAGTAAAGACATGATAGGTAACGTACTTGCACCGCGGAGAAAAAAAGGAGAAAGTCATTCTCAATTAGGCACATTCTCTTTCCACGGTAGATGCAAATCTCGATGGGATTCCTCGATCGGAAATCTCTATCACAGGGATGCGGAAGGACCGGGAAGTCTACTGTACAGCATTTTGCAATCGTTGACGACTGGGATGTTTACTTGCGGAGCGGATAAGGGCGTCCGATGCAAGTATTGTACAGTACTCCGTATGCTGGATGGAGATGATACTGGAGATGATGTGGCTGGTGAGGGGGAAATTACTGTAGGACGAGGATACTGGGCAAGGATACCTGGACGGAGAAATTGCGAGGGTATCGTACTGTAGGTTCAGGGATTTGGGATTTATGAGGGCTTGGCAAGAGCAGGGATGCGGGACGACGGGTGTTGGACTTGTACTGTATGATGATGGATGGATGGATGGTCAGTCGAGTGGAAATTATACGGCTGCTGAATCAGTGGTATGTAGGGTTTATGGCAAAGAATGTCCTATGGCAGCGATGATGAGGGAAGTTTATTACTTAGCAAGACATCATTCATAAGGGAAACAGCAGCATGCGCTGATGGGAGCATGAGAAGGCACGACTGTTAGAAATCTACTGTTTGTCGACCATGTTTGTTGCGCAGCTTTGGCAATGACGGTATTCTTGATAGCAGGAAGCAACGTTACGACTCTTGTTTGACAGCGCTTCGTCAAAGGTATGAAACGCGATAACTTCGATGGAACAGAAGTTTGTAGCAGGACAACCCACGCGCAATACTTGAGTAGGTAGACGTAGTATGGTAGGAAAGCAAACAAGTAGGATCGAACCCCAGGTCGTGTAGTATCACATCGTGGTAGAGAAAGAAGGCAGACTGACAGAGTAGCACCATCTCCCGCTTGTACAGTGAGTGAGAACGCTTCGCCATGCTCGTCGTCAACGGCCACAACAGTAGCTCTTCGTGCTCCGTGAAGTGTCAGCCTATGCTTTGATGAGAGAAAAGTTGTACAAGTTTCAAATTCTGGTTTCCCTAAAGTTGCAAGATAGCTGCCCAGCTTTCCTATCCACAAAACTCTTTTCAGAAGGACGATGTTTGATTGTACGTCGTTCTTCCATGTCCAATAGCCTTGACAAGACCGTCCTACCTGATACACATCAAGTCGTCTCGACAATCCCCGGCTCTGCTCGTTGCAAAACAAGTATTGCTTCGCCGGGGCAACCACTGGTACCCCCTGAAATTTGAAACTCTTGGCTGAGAGTAGAGCTTGCGTGTTCTTTACCTTGGCAAGCTGAAAATCAACATTGTCCAATCTTCACTTCAACAAGATTGCTCTGGCACTATGACCAGGCGCAAGCAGTGCCAATGATCCAAGTCGCGCTGAAGAACTTTCCATCACGGTCATTACCGAGCCATGATGAACCAACTCCACGTGATGGGACACGGCAGACCAAGCGGTTCACTGAATTAGGAGGAACCGCCGAATATACGAGAAGGCACAATCCGAACTTGACCAACCGAACTCTTCAAGAGGATAGCGATGGTGGTCTGAGAAAACAGAAGACCCCGCTCGGTCCTTCGAAGCCTCATTCACCAGTGTCCCGCTCACAAACGCCTTCTCGTCGAATGGTAAGTCTACGAAGACTATGCAACGAAAACCCATCATGACTAGCGAACCCCCACAACACGGTAGTTGTCGAGGCTCGAGTGCTTGTCGAGGGAGGGACTTGATGCTGTGAGGAGTCCTCGAAACGCCAGTCTCCCCGGATATTGGAGTGCGTTGGTCGAATCGAGGTTCGCCGAGCTTCTGAGCGTTCCTTGTCTAGAGCTTAGCGAGCTGCAAGTCTTGGACCCTGTGGTATTTCTGGAAATCCGTGCATGTTCTCTGCCGAAGCGACATGCTGTTCTAACGGAGCCTACCGCGTCGGAACGTTCTTCAACAAGCACTTGTTAGCACGGAAGTCAAGGAGGAGACAGGTACAATATCTCGATGGTCGACTGAAGTTCGTTTTAGAAGTGATTCTAGGCTCTGCACTGCCACACTGTGTCGATCATTTTCTCACTTTAGTCTAGCCGATTACTATGTTGAGGGGGAAGGAATGGCTAAAGGAGTGTCGATCTTGTCGAGGCTTGAGGTGCAGCAAGTGATGAGCCGGTCGAGAGCCGCGTGAGGTTGAGCCCGGTGACGTAGGAATGCACTAGCCACATATACAGCTCGAGCCACAGTGTGGCGTGATAGAATCTGCAAATCGAGCGATCGCCACTCACTTTGTTCAAACATCGAAAAGAGAAACATTACCCGCCCAGGCCCCTTCATCCATCAACACTAACCGACACGTTTCATCGCTAGACTTTGTGGCTGGTCGAACGGTGAAGCTTCGTCGTTTGTGGAGGATGCTTCTGGCGTCGACTGATCGCTCAGCCACTTCTCCTTCGACTGTCCCCTCTGTACGAGTACTGTACCTTTGTGCGCGCGCAAAAGCAGTGACTCTTTCGGGCATCATTGCTTCGGAATCGTTCTTCCTTAGGTATAATGTACTTCTCCGTCAGGGCAACTAGGTTTTACGGCTTTGCTTCGATCGTGACGTTAGTACCGAGCTTGTTTGCTCATCGCTTCGTGTCCTCCATCACGGAAAAAGCCAGTTCGTGTTAGAGTACTCCGTACTTGTATAGTAGTTCCGCTTTCTCTCTTCTGACCATTGGTAAGCCCGTGTTCATTGCTTGGTTGCATCCGTTTGTGGTCTAGATGACGTGGCTGAGAACAGAGTTTGCCGTCCCACGAGAGGTGTGGCGTTGGACGAACCTACTGTACAGTGACAGTCTTGTTCATTGGAGGAATAGCCGAAGACATCCAATTTTAGCTCGTCCTCCAATCGGATAGTGAGGAATGGTTTTCGTCAATGTTTAGCTCGCTTGGAGAACGTTGGTAATCTTCATTGCGCAAGATGGGCTGTCTCGCACCTCTTCCGAGGGAGAGGAATGGCCGGATAGGCGCCAAATTGGTTACCGTAATATGTCGTCTAGTCTAAAGCATTTCTGTCGACCCTGACAGTGTCTCCATTGTGATATCGCCGATGCGATACTGTTTCTCTGCGACGATTCGTAATTGCTGGTTGCAGTCAGTCGAATGTCGCTTGTACAGATTCGTGTTTCAGTGTACAGCAAGCAATGGTTATTCATGCTCCTTGACCGGAGTATTCATGAGACAAGAAATGTAACTAAGTATGAAGCAACTTGTGAGTTGTGATAATTGTAGTCCTATTTCAAGACCTATAAAAGTCAAAACAAATGGCATTTAGCCAACAAGGGGTATCTTGTAAAAAAACGTCGTGTATCTCATCATATAGAATCAAAGCCAAGACTGCTCCTGATGCAAGGAAGGTGTTTTCTGAAACAGCGCGGAAAGTCGTGCTACCTCCCGTCCTTCTTCACAAAGTAGAGTGCTCGATTGCTAATCTATACAGATGCTCGTTGTTCGATAAGGGGGTCGAAACCAAATCATAAGCTGTTATTTGTGGCCATTTGGCCACGGGTATCATCAGTCACCGGTCGCCCGTCTCCTATTCCGAGAAGTGAATAGGATTGCCTGTTCAAAATAAAAAAACTCCGCCGTGGTATATCCATTCGTATGCGTAATGAGAAGATTATGTCGATTGACCAACTTGCTGTAGGGTATCATGTGCAGTCTAAGGGCCGTAAAATGTAAAGCAAAGGCTAGTAATTGAGCCACATCTCCAGTAGATCCGAGGTCGTCGTGTCGGGATGGGGAAAGTCGCCGTCAAGTAGCACGTCCGTTGATATTGATTGTCCGAAATCATGCTTGATCGAGTCCTCGGCTTGGAAAGGTGCAAATTCGACAACCATGTCTTGCCCCTCTGGGAGCTCTCGCACCACATCCTCGTCAATAATAATGTGAAGACCTCTGGCATTGACGTGAGTAACTCTGGTTACGCGATTGGCATCGATGTCGAATTTGTCGGCGATACCGTTGACCAGATCTTTGACTGTTCTGGAAAGGAGATACACCGCTCGATAGTATTGTTTCGGACCGTTGTCTTCCCTGACATAGAAGCAAGCCACTGTTGCAAAGTTAGGAAATGTTACACTGCGGAGATAACAAAAACATACCTGGTTTAATGGGTCTTTCAGGGGGCGGCTTGTAAGTGCTGTCGATATCTAGTGCATACAGATCCTTGCGTGCGCTCTCGTTTTCTCGTTTTATCATTTTAGCTGGGCGTTCTGGTGATGCACCACCATCAAAGATAGCCTTCTGGTCGTCAACTTCATCCTCCCCCTCTTCTATGATGGTCGACCTTTGCAGATCCGAGAACTTGCGCTTGGGAGTAACCGAGACTGAGCTTGGAGTTGGCGAGCCAATGTTAGAGCTCGGAGATTCGCTGCCGCTCAAGCGTGAATCCCAAGTTTGTGTTCGTTGAACAGGTTTAGGAGCTTCGTCGCCACCTGTCAGTTTCACTGGACAAAGATCCGGATCATCCTCAGGATCGCCTCGAAGATACAGGATGCTCATCGGTCGGGTGGATGAGAACATGTCTTGAAGCCCAACAAGTTTAACATGAAGGTCTTCTTCAGCAGATGCTCTGCCTATTTCTGCTTCAGAGTCAGCGGACCAACTTCTTTTGTGCTTGGAAAGCTTGGATCGTGAAGTAGTACCTTTGGCCATTGATCCACTTCGCTTGCGTTTTCCTACAGTGCCGAGACCTGCCTCGGATTGTGCGATCTGTTGTTTGAGTTTCTCGATTGATTTCTTGACGTGGGCGACGTCGTTGGAAAGTTTGCGCTCCGCACCGTGGTCTCTGAACAGTTTCACTTTCGCAAAGCAGACCTCTGGTTCGTTTGACTGAGGACTGGAGGAGGATGTGACCAATTCTGTTTTGGCACAAAGACGAACAGGTATGCCTTTCACACCTTTGGAATGGCTGAAATCAGTTGACAGGAAGTTGAACCGGACAGAAATCGAACAATCTGCGACACCGTTGGTGCGATTGCTGGGGTACCAATGAACCACGAAGCCATCAAAGGAAGCTCGTTCCAGTTCGATTTGTGGCTTTCGGAGTTCATCGTCGCCGCCCTGATTGGGGTCAACGTACTCTACGGCTAGTAGCTTGCCGCCCCTTTGGTGGGCTTCGTTAGATCCTCGACCTTCTCTCCAAAGCTGCCAGCATGCGCCAGGTCGAGCTCGTTGTTGCTCGTCTTCGAAACTTATTCTCACATACGTTCGGTATTGTACATTCGTGGCATTGACTGGAGGAGCTGTATCGTAGACCGACATGGTGTATGCTTGGCCTTTGTTCAGATATGTTACAGGAATCTCATCTGAATTGCGAACCATGGCCGTTGGTGCATTGAGAGTTGTGTGATATCGGAATCTGTCAACTTGGTTAGGATGGTGGATTGTTGGAATTCTCGCAACATACTTTTCGCTTGTTGACAGCCCAGGAATGGAGACGCCACTGTCCATTTGTTGCATCGGTGGTGGCATTGTCACGTGTGTAGTATTGTTTTCAGACTGATTCGGTGTCGTCTGTTTGGATGTATCATCCATGGCGACATACCCAGAATCCTGGTGCTGTAGAAACGAGGTTGGGGCATATGTCTGAGATTGTTGAACATGATGGGACTGCGTTTGGAAGGCATCATGAAAAGCCTGATGTGGGTGAAGTAGTTGAGGATTGAATGGTCCAAAGTGCAGCGTAGGATCGGGCGCTTGCATGCCATGTAGTGAGTGAGGCATTGATAGTGGTGTGTTCATGCCCATACCCGGAGTGTGAAGGTCACCGGCAGCCGAGCTGTGGTAGAAGGTATTGAACCCTCCTGGCGTCGGCGTGTAGTAACCTGGAGGTTGATTTGCGAAGGCCGAGAAGGCGAACGAGTTGGGATCCATCAGCGACGGTGTGAGTCTCCATTGATCAGAGAAGGGCTTGGGTGTGATGCCCGTCTCCTTTGTTGAGTCGTCGACATGATCGAAAGGTCTATCAAAGTAGTCACCGGTTAGTGGGTTGTCATCCATAGCATCGCTATCGGGAGAGGTGTGTCGAGCACTCATGGTTACAGTGGTGAGTAATTCATGGATGGTGGAAGTTGAAGATGAAGGTTGAGTTTGGATGTAAGAGAGTTAACATACCTTGATGGGTTGGGTGTATCCACAACATCCTCATTGATAGACGTTGATCCTAGCTGTGCAGTGCCTGGCACGCCTTGGCCCTGAGTGGCTGAGGAAGTTCCAGGCCCAACTTCTGGGAAGCTCTGCTTGAATTGAGCGTACAGTGCTTCCACAGGCTTCTGTGAAGAGCGTCTGTGCGCAAACATGGTCGTTAATTTTTGGCCGTGCACTGACTGATTCTTTGAATCTATGAATTCGTGTTAAAGGGACTGGTGTCGAAACATCTGATAGTTCAGGCTGGCGGTGTCGGATGATATTGCGATAACGATGACAGCCAATTCAGCCAGCGAAAGACAGTTTTGCACACTATCTACAAGGCATCTGTCGTCTTGGATATGTTCCGAGGGTTGGCTCCGCGAACGCAGTGGTATGAGAAGTGCGGGATGATGAGTTCTGCAAGTGCTGCGCCTGGCGGGACGCGTGTGTCGTAGTTGAAGAGTCAGGCTGATGGAGAGGACCGAAGGTGGTATTCTACGCAGTGCTCGTGACGCAGTGAAATATGAAGGTTGAAGTCGAAGAAGCGAGGATTGATCGTCGAAGTGTGAGGTAACAAGAGGTCGTGGTCGAAGTAGGCTAGATGGAAACAGCGCGCTGATCAGGATGGGATAGAGAGACAAATTAGCAGCAGTCAGTGGAGTTGTCAACTGTGGCACACTTGACGGCCAGGGTGCTGTGAAAGGTAAGGTGGAGAGACATGCTCTGACCAGGATGCCACGGTGTGAATGGCAAAGTGTAAATAGAAAAGGACCTGGCACCCTGGTCGCGAAAAAGAACGACCGACGAAATGGAGAAGGTGAAAGCCACAACTAAGGCGGCAGAGCAGGGATGGTAGCCCTGAGAACGACTCTACGAGTGGATGAACAGGGTTCTGGTCGCTTCGTCGCTGTGGCTCGACACACCCATGGGCCACGCACTTTCCGACGATCATTGCCGTTGTCGAACCAGTCAGCGTTCGATTCGACTCTAGATGTGGCTGGAGCTGCACCGCCACTGTGGCTTGCCAGCCTTTGCCGTGCTGGAGAGTACCAAGTGCGAGGTCTGGTATTACATTGTCTGACTGACCCCTTGGATACGGTGTACGATCATTCCCCAACTCGAACTCATCCGTTGCAAACCTTTTGGCAGTCGTCCAGTGTGGGTTGCACCAGCGCTGGCAGACGAGAAAGAATCATCAAACTTTGCGGCCCAATCAGAAGGCTGAAACGCTAGGCTTCCGGGGCATCATCCTGCGATTTCGAGAGGCACCCTCCGCCCACAATCTGCTACAACCGCTTCGTTGCCGAGTGCTACCCGATATCGTAGTGGTAATTGGCACAATTGATAAGTGTAAAATCACTACGCAATCTGTGCAGCATTACTTTCATCACTATTGAATCATACTGAACACGCTGTTCAGGGCCATTGGAGACAACCAGTGCACTGCTCGTGCGAGGGTTGCTCGTCCCATTCATCCTGACTGCCGAGGAAAATTGTTGACAATAACCGTGTGCCCACATCATATCATTCGGTATCACGCACAAGCTATCGAGGCATATAATTCTTATGTTTACATCACCATTTCAACATGAGGACAACAACAACAACAATAACAAATACTGTAGGGTAGCAGAAATGGTAATGGACAAATACTGTACCGTAGGTCGTGCTACCATATGAGGTGATAGTGCCTAATTGACTCTGGCTAGTAGTGCTTGGCCGCAGAAGACTTCATGCGTGAGTTCGTGGTCAAGTGTTTGCGTACGTAGTCGACTGCTTGGCTTGCCGCACGAGCAGCAATTCAATCCGATTCAATGTGGGGAGTGAAGTGTCGGCATGTACAGGACAGTACTCTTGTGTGTGAAGTAGAGATGCGATGCACAAGTTGATGCCCATCCTGAGACGTCATTATCGATCGCGGAATAACGAACACCGACAGTTGCTACTGGTGGGGCTGTTCGGTGCTCCAGCTCGATTAATGAATTTGTCCTTCGGATACCACGCATTCTGCAAAATTGCATATCCCAGGGTAAACTTTGCCCTACCTCTCTAATTCTCCACGAGAAAGAAGTTCACGGTTCCAGCTAATTCAGCGGACACAGAAGAGGTGAGTCTTGTTCGGACGAAGCCAAAGCACAGTGTTCAGCTGGGGGAAAGTCATCAAGGTTGATGACATGGTCTGATCCCATGGCGTCCAACGAGAATCTAGCCGTATCAGATCGCGTTTGTACTGTGATGCTGGTGTGCCATCAGGTGGTCGTCCCAGTAGGACTCGAAGCAAAGAAAAAAAAGGAAAAGATTTACGTGCACCGCCACAGCCTGTGCCACAAATCTGATCTGGAAGTAGTGTCCGCACCCACATGAGACAGTGCCTGCAGCTTGCGAATGAGGACCAATAGCTAGTGCCCACGCGGGATACCAGTCAGGCAGGAATTTGCAGATCCGTCCTCCTCGCATGTGGCAGCTGACGAACAACGTAAACAAATCGGAAGCTCTGCGGCTGGCAAGAGCGGGGTTTCTGCATGGGCCAGCACTTCGTCTCCAGAAGTGGCTCACGTTTCAGCCACCGAGTGGCTGCCCACCTGCCACTAAACAAAAGTAAGCAATGCGCTTTCCTGACTCGCTGCATTTTTCAGCACGTCCATCTACCGAACTCTTTGTGACATAGTACGAGTACTGTGTAGATTGTATTTATATCATACAGGGTCAAGAATGCCCTCGAAGCCCGCACCACTATGACGATACTGTTTGTCTATGGGTAGAGAATGATGGGTTGGTGACATACTGCTTGTGAGAACATGCTGTACTGAAGTCACCAACTACAGTGCCAAGTAGTATCTGTATTGAGCGGCGGCCTTTTCCGACAAATTTTCATTCTCGATTCTCGTGTTCGGCGCCACAATTGACTGACTCCAGTGGTGTGGCGTGATGAGAACGCCATGTGGATGTTGTGGCAAATTTGCTGAGCTCCAACATCTTAGCCGACAGTTGAAAGGCTTGACATGAAACCTTAGAAGCCATATTAGTACTGTATTTTGTAGCTGGTGCAGACATAACATGGGCTAGTACCTCTGAAGCAAAAACACTAACCATCACCGTTGGTTTGAAGCTGACTCGTCCCCTCTCAGAGTTGAGGGACTTCGATTGTTGCATGCTTGTGAAACCATCGGGAGATTTAGACTGATCATGTTCAAATTCTCCAATCACTAACTACAAGAGAACATAGCAGTTCTTTAAACCTCTGCAACATTTTCGGTACCGTTACTTCGTGAATTCAGGATAATCCGCTGTCCTGTCGCCATGATTGCACGTATTAGCCTCTCGACCGTTTCGGGAATGGTAGAGATGTTAACCACAACTCGAAAGAAGTTACCATGATCTTCCTGACCCTCGAGTGCAGGTGCATGATCAATCATGAAACCTTGAGGAATCAAGTCCCTCACGATCTGGATTGTTACCCGTGAATTGAGCTTTCCAAGCCGAACTTTGGCATCTTTTAGGCTAAGTGCTCCATCCGCGGACTCTCCGACCGGCCTCTGTCGACTTTGGTGACCTTGTTCATGAAGCAACCCGTACTGAAACTTGCCAGCTGGAGTAAAGTAAAAGCAGACTTGAAGACAGCTTGGATCGTTTCCGTGGGTTAAAACAGGCCTCAAATTCGGTTCCCTCTCGACAAGCCGAGATAAGTAGCAAGCAGTATCGTGGGCTCGATTGACCATGTTCTTGTACCCCGTCGTACCATAGTATTGCCAAGTGAGAAAGAATTTGAGTGAATCCCCTCGGCGACCACATTGCAGTGTAAGGTCAGCCAAGTCATATGGATCGTTCCATACAGACTCATCAAGTTCCGACGATACCTCGTTGTTCTGACCATGAGCAACGTCTCCGCTTTGTGCTATCTCATCGTCAGGTTTCATTGATGCGGCAGTATCTTCATCGCTGTCATGGAACAAGTAGCCAGCCTTCAATGTATTGGCTTCCTGAAATTGCCTAAGATCTCTTCCAAGCAAGAAGCTACAGGTAACTGGGACACCGAGCATCTTGTGTGGGTTGGTGGCGATACTGTCTGCAAGACCGATGCCTCGCAGGTGTTGCGTAAGCTGCGGTTTGTCTGAGAATACAAAGCCACCACCCCACGCAGCATCGACGTGGAACCAGAGGCCATGCTGTCTGGCCACCTTTGCGATATCTTCGAACCGATCGAATGAACCTAAAACGGTAGTGCCAGCAGTTGCATTGATATAAAACGGCTTGTCACCACGTTTCTTAGCATCAACGATCATGGATTCCAGCTGTGTGACCGACATCCTTCCCTCATCATCCACAGGGACTGGCAGAACATTCCTACTTCCCAGACCCAGCGCTTGGGCTGCCTTCTCAATACTGTAGTGTCCATGCGCAGATGTGAACAGTAATAAGCGCCCAGTCACAGCTCCATTTCCATGGATCTTGGTTTCTGGAAACAGTGTATTCCTTGCGATGACTATAGAGGTCAGATTGCTTGCACTGCCTCCTTGCACGCTTATGCCACCACTCCGAGGACTGTTCAGTCCGAACAGTCTAGCTAGGTCTTTCGTCACACGCTTCTCGATCAGTGTAAGCATAGGACTAACCTGATAGACATGTAAATTAGTATTGAGTACTCCCAGAATCAACTCTGCCGCAATTCCAGGAGGTAAAGGTGCCGCGTAGAGCTTATCCAAGAATCCAGGAGCAGACGTGTTGACGCTGTACCGCAATATCGTAGCGATCAACGCTTGGAATCCCTCTATACCGACACCTGTCTCCTGAGCAGCTAGCAGTGATCCTAAGGTGTTTTCCAAAGCATCACGAGAGGCCGAGAACGGATTGACCAAGGATGATAGAGCGTTTGCCTGTTCCAACGTTGGCCCGTTTCTATGAAGCTCTCTCTCAGCCTCGGCGCCTTTCATAAACGTCGTTAGTTGTGGAATAGACAGGTCCAGTAGCTGTTGTAGTTGGGCACCTCGACCGAGATCATCTTCCAAGGTAGACGACCGTTGCGCCGGCATTGTCGAGTTTTTGGAATCACGTGGCCTTGAGACCTTTTTTGTTAGGACAGGTAACACTGAATCACTAAATATTGAGAGGAAATTCAGAAGGTGGTATAATTGATTCTTGACAGCGTTGAGAGTGGCAGCTCGCTTGATGTACAATATACTCCTCATGAGCTGACTATTCCGTGTCTCTTTTGACTGTATCCTTGTCATACTCTTCACTTATGAATATTCGAAAAAAATTTCCTTCGAACCGATGACGCAATTTGTGTTCTCGGTGCACAACCAAAATCTTCGTCGAATACCTTTCGTTCTCTGCAAACGTTCTTTATGCATTCGCAGCAACTGTGTGAGCAGGTGCTTCACCGTATTGAACCTTCTTCGCCTGCTTCAGCATATGCCTTTCTCTTGCCAATTGAATCGCGCTTTTTGCTGTAGCGCTCTCGGTCTCCTCGTGCTTGATGCCCTTGGCCACTGCATGCCATTCACTTGGTCGTCTTTGGTAATTGTCCATATTCCAATTCCTCCATACTGTTCTTCCATACATTGAATCACGAAGTTGCTGTTCGTTCTCCTGTAGCAGCTTTGCGATGCGTTCTTTCATGAAATGTGTCCCATTTGTCGCTGTCCACAATGCATCCACTACATGAGAGCCCGATGGATCCACAGCAAGTTCTGCAATCATGCTGTAGAACTTTGGTACCAGTTGACGACGAAAACTGTTTGGCGAGACATCTGCGGTCAATGCAATTTGGATCACTCGTGAAGAGATTGTGTGCTTCGCGAGTTGCTTCAAAGTATCATTCTCTTGCCCCAAAATGGCCTCGTGTATCATGCCTGACAGTCGTTCTGTACGAAGCATCGTCTGAGCAAGTAAAGAACCTTGTAGATCGATTGATGACTTGGCGCTTCCCTTGCCGTTCTCAACACCTTGACCTTCCGCATCCCTCTCGATGCTGGATATTTCGAGCTTGAGCATTTGACTGAGTATAGATGCCGGATCACCACCATATGATTCTTTTAGCGCTTCTTCGAAGGATACTAGGTCCACGGCACGTGCAGAGCAGCGCTCTATCAACGATCTGATAACTGCCAGCCTATTCCGTTCAATGAGCCCGGGCAACTCTGGTATGATTGCATCTCGAGCATGGCTCAGGTCATCTTTGCCAACACGCTCAAAAATACTCACAGCCACATAAGATGCTATCTCATTCTTAGCAAGCTTTCCAATTCTTTCCTTGAACAAATTCTTATACATCTTCTTGAATGCTTTACCGGGTAAGAACTGAACGAGAGTCTGGACCAGATGCGCGCCCGTCGAATCATAAACAAGCCCAGACACGAATTTAGCACTGTCTGACTCTGGATCAAAGTCTGGCTCCGGAATGAGCTTTTGAAACAAAACCTGACTGTCCAATCCACTTTGATTTGTATCGGTAAGCTCAAGACGGAGCAACAGCTGCAGCACAGGATTGCCGGTAGGATGGGTTGCAAGAGCGCGAAGGTACGTTGTATCCAAGGTCGAGACGGCAGAATGTGCGAGGTCTCTCCACGCCTTCTTGAAGCTGTTCGGGACCTTTCTGTCGTCGGATGATGTGGGCACAACATGTTGTGAGAGCTCTATTCGCTCCTTCTTGCGACTTGCCATGACTTCTCGGGCAGATTCATCGCCTAATGGTTGGCCAGACAGGACTAGTAACAGCACTCGAATTGTGTGAGAAGCAAATCTTTCAGTCAGCAGAAAACCAATATTAGGTTTCAGCTTCTCTGTCGCATTGAGAAACAACGATTCTAAAGTAACGTTGTCTTCTGCCGTGTCCTTCGATTTAGTGTCGACATATTTCGCAGCTTCCAAGAATAGTGTCTCACAGCAGTGACTGCCAAAACGGTGCTGAACGAGGTAATCCAGATCCTCCAAAAATGCCTGGAATAACGATTTGAGTTGTCTTGATGTAGAGAGCTGCATAATTCGCTCAAGATATCTGGAACACGACTGGCTCGATGCAATCCTGATTTCCTTCCCAGTCGATTCACGATACACTGCATCTATGAACTGGCTTCGGTCTTCGTCAGACTCAAAATCGTCAGCGCTGATTTTGTTGTTGACATTGGCGTAGTATTCTTGCTCATCCTCGGTTAGAAGGCCATAAAAGGTCGTTGCTTGAGTGCTTTGCTCGTGATCATCTTGTTGCTGACCAAAGCTGATAAAGTCATCGCCTGCATCTCCTGTGACTTCGAACTTTTCCGGCTCGTTGGTCTCTGACAGTCTGCGGCGCTTTGCTGGATGTTCTTCAGATTTGTCCGATCTATCTCGCTGCTTCTCGGCGCGTCTTCCACGCTTCTTCACTTCTTTAGGCATATTTGACCTTTGAGTATCAGTGTACCAATATAAAGCTTTTGCTCGATCACGGTCAAGAGACTGAATTGATGAACATGGCTCAGTGTCAACCTCAAGAATCCCAAAGATTTTTATGACAATTAGACTTTTGCCAAGGTAAATGGTGTGAAGCTAACCACAAGGCTCAACCGCTTCAGCCTTGTCCCGCCAGCAGCACTAAGGTAATCTCTCATCTCTGATCTCTTCGTAGGTCTTCCTTCTATGGCTAGCAAGTTATCAGCTTTTACGTCCAATTGTCAATTCATTCATATCCTTCGCAGACAACTGCGCACTTTCAACATCTCGCACAATTAACGTCGACTCTTGCAATGCGAAACTTGAGAAAAATGAGTGTTTTGGTATATCACGGCTTGGAGCCTCGGTGCTTCTTCTCCGCACTGCTCCGGACGTCGGCCGTTGACCGCAACTCAACAGCAGTCAAAGCATCTGCCTTCCTCATCGAGCTATATGGGTAGGTCAGTGCCATGCCTTGCTAGTCTTAACATCTTCTGTTGTAACCCTTTACCTTTATCTCTGATGCTTCCTCTGGCAAAAGGTATTGTCCGTCTTCTGGTTGGGACAGCTTTTGTGCTCGGCAAACATATTCTCCAACGAAGCTCTCCATGATCATCGACCTGTGACAACCTTTTAATCGTGGGCCTTCGCCTCAAAGTTATTGACGAACATATATTGACAAGTATTTGGAGTTCGACAAGGCCTGTACTTACCTAGTGAAGCTTAGTCATTGAGCGCACGAAGAACACCAGGAACATCAGCATAGTCCAGTGCATACCTTAACATAAGGATAAAAGATTCAGCTTGGCCATCATTCAGCTGATAATTCCTACACAAATTCAAGGTCATGGCTCACTATCGCTACATGGGGAGAACCTTGTCAAGCTCAATCACTTTTGCTCAGTCTAGAAAGTGTCTAGCACGACCGTCTAGCATTGTCCTCTGCAAGTCTCAGAGCGCCAACCGTACCTTCAGCACCTCATCATCTTCCAGACGAACCTCATCAACACCAAATGCGAGTCTCCCACTATCCAATCTTCGCATTCTTGACCTAAGCCGTGTCCTTGCAGGCCCATTTTGCACCCAAATCCTGGCCGATTATGGTGCAACAGTTCTCAAAGTTGAGCAGCCCGGTACAGGCGATGAAACCCGACAATGGCGCACATCAGGAGAAACAGCTCAGATGTGGAATGATGAATACCTCGCCTCCAATCGGACAACCGCAGATCCCACCAACTCCCCTCTGATGTCTCTATACTTTTCCAGCGTGAACCGCAACAAACGCTCCATGACGCTAAATCTCAAATCTTCACGTGCACAACAACTTATCAAGGAAATGCTTGACCCAAACAGTCCAGATGCCTTCAACATACTCGTGCACAACTTCCTCCCCGGCAAGATGGCCACACTAGGTCTCGACTACAACACTCTAAAACAGATAAACCCATCCCTCATATACGCCTCCGTTTCGGGTTACGGCGCCCACGGCCCCTCCAACAAGCGCGCTGGCTACGACGCCATAGCCCTCGCGGAAGCAGGCCTCCTCCACATCACCGGCAGCGCAGACTCCGGCCCGACAAAACCCGGCGTAGCAATCGCAGATATCTGCACAGGCCTCTACACGCACGGCGCCATCCTCGCCGCCGTCAATGCACGCACCCACAACGGCAACACCGGCTGCAAAATCGACGCCAGCCTCTTCGAATCCAGCCTCAGCCTCCTCATCAACGTCGGCCTTGCAAGCCTAAACCTCGACCTCGACGGCCCGCGCAGACGAGGCAGTAGACTCGGTCTCGGCCACCCCAACCTAGTCCCCTACGGCGGCTACAAAACCCGTGACAACCGCACGCTCTTCATCGCCGCCAACAACAACCGCCAATGGAAACTCTTCTGCAAGCTTCTCTCCATCCCAGACACCACAGTCAGCAAATTCGATTCCAACGACAAACGCGTCGACAACCGCGCTGAAATCACAGACCTCCTGAACGAACGCTTCGCACAACACGACCTCCGTGAATGGGAACGCATCTTCGAAGGCAGCGGTCTTCCATACGGTCCAATCAACGACGTCGTCGAAGCGCTCGAACACCCTCAGGCCGATGCACGCAACATGGTTCTCAGCATAGATGGTATCCGCGCCGCCAGAGACGGAATGCTCAAACTCATCGGGCCGGCTGTTAAATTCGGGACCACAGACGATGTAGCGCTAGAAAGACAGGCACAGGACGTGGTGAGGCTGAATCCGCCTATATTAGGCGAACACACAGAGGCTGTGCTGGGAGAGTTCGGGTACGATGAGGGGCAGGTCAGGCAGTTGAGAGATGAGGGCGTGGTTTAATTGAGTTGAGTAGAGTAGAGTAGTGTAGCTACTTACCTTATGTACATAGAGAATACGTAGAGGCTGTGCAATTAGATTTTATTCGCTAGCTACACACGATCCTGGTGTTCAGACGGCTTGGGACTGTGCTCCTCAGCTTCCACTCCATTCCAGCCACGCATGCATGCATATCTGAACAGGAGACCACACCGGTATCTACGTAATTAGTAGACACGACAAGTGCGATACATGATGCATCGTGCGTATAAGCAAAAGCAACTGGAAGTCCAAGGGTACTGCATCCGTATATCTAACGCTCCGCCCCGCTGTACTCTAGTCGGGTCTACCATGTATATCACTCTTTAAATCCATCGACAAGAACTCTACAATTGCTGAACACCTGGCACTCATGGATCGTGCAATACATGTATATGATACGAGATGGTACTTTTGATAAGAGCACAGGTATGTTATTACGAAAGTCAATATGGATCTAAAAAGCGATGCGGGTATGCACGAGCTACCTACGTATTCATGTAAAACCCTGCTGTAGTAAGTGCTGTTGCTCCTAATTAAGTAGGTATCTACTATAAGGCTGGAATCTGAAATCTAGAGATTCGCATAGCTGATTCCAGCCTATCTCATCTTGACCTGTGCTGCTCTGATCAGGCACTCCCTTGAACACGTCGGTACTACACCTCACCATCCCAGCCTCAAAGTCGAATATTTTTGTCGCGTCCCACTAAATAAAACTGTTCTTCACAGTCACAACAGTCGTATAAATCATGCCCACCACACCCAACACTATCATCGCCACGTCCCCGACCTTCTCCCACCTACTCTCCGCCACGCCCCTGTAATGCAGCAACGGCGGATAAATATACACCAGCGGCACACACGCAAAACTCCCAATCAACGCCACGAACCGATCCAAATTCGACGCACCGAGTATACTAACCGCGCCACAAAGCACGACCATGAATGTGCGAAAGCCGTTCTTCTTCCATTTCGTCGAAGTCGATTTCGAACCCGGGGTCGCAGAGCGGAAGATTTTGTTCTCGAGAATGCGGACGGGAGGGAATAATTGGACTGGTGTGCCGACGAGGACGGCGAGGGAGTATATGAATTGGATTGCGTTGACGACTTTGCTGGTCTGGGGGAAGTTGTCGATGACTTCGATTTGCGTGGAGTGGCCGAATGTGGCGTAGCAGAGCGCGCCGACGCTGCAGAATATGATGGTTATGAGGAACATTACTAGACCGAGGAGGGGTTCGAAGTGTTGTGGTTTGAGCATGGAGGATTGAATGGGCAGGATGAGGCCGATGCCTTCGAAGGTGAAGATGCAGGAGCCGATGGTCATGGTGTAGTACTGGGCGTTGAAGAGGACGACGGACTTGTCGATGCCGTTGGAGGCTAGGAAGGAAATGTCGTAGTAGTAGATGTAGCCTACGCCGATTAGGATGAAGACGTCTGCGAGGAGAGCGGCGGGACCGAGTTTGCTGATGTTTCGGATGAAGGCCATGGGGATCAGGATTATGAGTTGTAGCGCGATGAGGACGCGGGTGCTGACGGGTGAATCACCGGTATTAGAGTGGGAGACAGCAATGGCGAACGACATCAGGTTTTGTGCCACGAAGACGATGCCAGCGCATACGAAGCCGAGTTGCGACAAGGTGATGGAGGCAAGAATCAGATCGCGCATTCTGTTTCCACCAATGGCTTGGCCGATTTCGCCGTAGCCGCCGCCGTATTGGTTGCGGCATCGAAGGAGCAGATGGAAGGCTACCATGGAGATCGCGGAGACGGCGACAAGAGCCATGCTGCTGAAAAGGATGCCACCATTGTTGAAAGCTTTGGGAAGGAACATGATGCCTGTGCCAATGAAGGCTTTGAGTAGAGTAAAGAATGTCTTGGCGGTGCTTGCATCACCCTGCTTTGCAGCTTTGGAGGATTTGCGACGGCCAAGGAGCGGTCGACGTTCGGTCGGATGGTCTTCTTGTTGCGCTTCATCGTCATCGGACGTCAAGTCATCATCGTCGTCTGAGTCAGCCAAATCCTCGCCAGCAAAGCTTCCGTACAAGGTGAGGAATTCGACAAAGTTACGTGTGACGGGGATGCGAGCGGCGAAGATTGGTTCTTGCTTGCGTTGAATAAACTCCCGCCGGAAACCTCCTGGAGCTCGCTGTTCAGCAGCGGTCAATCGTTCCTCCTCGTCCTCCACGGCATTGGAGTGCTGTGGATGGGAGAAGGTGGCAGCACGTTTGTGCAACTTTGATCGCTGGTCCAGCTTGAACAGCGAACGATGCATGTCACCACCCTGTAGCTTGAGTGAAGACTCGTCACGTGGTTCAGTGAGATCGGGTGTTGAAGTAGAGGCATTTTTGGGCGTGGCATTCTCGCTGTGACCATCGAATGCGGCTGAATATCCAGCAGGCAAATGCTCAGAGACAACTTTTGCATCTTGGTTATCCCTCCTGCTTGGGGGCGTGTCGGCCATGGTGAAGTTTTGACACAAACAGCTGTGCAAGTAAGAAGCTTGGTCCGAAAGCTGATGGACAATGGTGGAAAAGTATTCCCTCCAAGATACTTTGCACAATCTCACTTCGTGATTTTCTCTAAAACAGTAGTCGAGATGCAGGCTGGAGGGACTATTAGGCGTCTGACTAAGAATTTAAATCTGAAGAGCAAACGAACGGACGACCCTTAGAGAGTGTGACCGAGGAGATGGACCTCCTTGTGGCTAAACAGTGAATTCTACGATAAAAAAAAAAAGAATTGAAGGAAAGCAAGTCAGAATTGAATCTGTTGGTTAGTGACACCAACGGGTTTGAGGTGTATGATTGGCCAGATATTGCCATGTGATCAGACGGGATGACCCTTTCCAACCAATAGGATACGCTTTATGTACACTAGCTAGTCATCTGACGATACACTGAAATGTCGTCCCCCTCATAGAGACTCAAGCAGAACTACAGTCTTTGACCATTGCCAACCAGTGATGCCAGACTATCCTTGCCTCGACTCGACAGCGTCCTTAGCAGTGATACGTCTAAGCTCGGCGGTGAAATGAGACCGCTGCAGAAGTTGTAAAGGAAGTCTGTTTTATACAAGCACGGAGCGTGCCTGATAGACTACCCAGCGAAGGACAATAGTTTGATTGATCTATCGCGAGGAATACTGAGCTCATATTCAAGGTATTGATCTCACCTTGTGCTCCACCTTGCATCGCGAAGGAATTCGAAACAAAAACAAAGAGCGGGACGAGACTGTTCACGAGCAGGAAAGGAGTAGGTATCATTCACTATCATCAAGTTAGCTGCTGAGTCCTAAACCCAAAGAATTGCTGACAAGCGATCGATTTTCTTCCTTCGGTCATCAGTCTTGGGTTGCAAGTTATGCCTCCAGAAAACGAAGATGCTTCCCCACAACCTTATAATGTTGTTGAATTCTGCATCGATGGAAAAGAAGAAGTTGCAAGTGTCTCGCTGTTCTCCATGCTCTCCAGTATCGCATCCATTGCGTCCACGTCCAAGGGGTCACCGCCGGCCAACCTTGACATGAAACTCGTCTCTTTATTTCTGATTGGGCGTAGTGGTAGATTCAAGCTGCTAGACTCGTTTGCAATCTTCGTCCCTAACCTCGAGTAGAGCATGAGTCTGGAGCTAGTGACCACAAGAAGATCAGTCGAGGCGTCAAAGACTCCAAGCAAACCCATCTTGGCTGTCTTGGACGGTTCGGACAGTTTGGTAATGCATAGCTGAAGTTCACCGCCAAGTCGAATAGATGGCAGGTGTTGTACTTGACTGGTGCTAGACTTTCCCGTGACAGTACCATCTGAGGTCTCTGCTCGCCACAGCGATCGTAATGCAGGTATGTATGCATTGGCATCATCATAGGACAAGATTACCATATCATCTGGCAGAGTAGAGCCTGGCTCTTCAGAGATCGTGATGCGCCCTGCAATACGACCAGCTTGTCGCCCAGTATTTTTGATTTGATCTTCGATGCCGAACAATTCCGCCGATCGAGTTTTGCGTGTGTGAGGTGTGGTTGGGGCGATCGAGTCGGCAGCCTTTTCGCGTGTGGTCCTCTTCGACTGTACAGCTGCAAAGAGGTTACCACCAATTGCAAATTGGTTAATGGTATGGTGTATCGTGCTAGTTAGGCCGTCATTGGTTCTCGAGGTGGTGCCGTCTACATTCCACACCCCCCACTCACCATCCTCAAGCAGGACTATTATGCATTTTCCCTCCATCACCCATTTGGCATCGAGGATCTCCTTGCGCCTTACAGGAGCTGTAGACGGGTGGTACGGAGCATACAGCGTCAGAAGGGTTCTAAGGCTGTGGGTATCTGGGTCCTCGTTCGAAATTCCAGCGTTATCGTCACCTCTCCTCCTCTTTTTCTTGGATAACCATGCGTCCACCAGGTCAAGTACTCTGACCGCTCCGTACGCTGGACTGGTGAGAAGAAGCGTGCCGCGCTTCAAGTACGAACTTGTAGAAGGGATGAATGCTAGAGTGCCGCACAACAGGGGTAGGCGCACAAACTGTTTTGCCAACAGCGTGCCCGCTTCAGCATTTCCACTGGTGTGTTCTCGATGAGTGACTCGATGAACAACCAGCAAGCCACTACCAGTTGTTGAAGCAGAGCCTACTAGAAATGCGGACTGTTCCTCTCGAGGATGAGATTGCGATATCTGCTGGCTATCATGTTCCTTCTCAGTCGTCCAGGTCAAAGCCAAGGACGTTATCAGACCTTGATGTGTTGCAGGACTATTCAACACAGTAATCTTGACATCGTTCGTTTTCTGGCCTGCATCGTGTGCAAGCGGGAAGGAGATCAATCGAAGGGATGAGTCGGCGCAGGCCACTGCAACAACAATGTGACTTTGCAAGTACTCCCAGACCTTGCCTGAATCTGTCGATGCTTGAATTGCGGCAATTGGTGGTACAGCGATGCGTGTGATAGGGCTTTCAGTGCTGATATCAAACCATTGTTCGACTTTCGTCGATTGGCTCTCGGCATCCTCTGTCCCCTCGACTAGCTCTTTGACATGGTCTAGTCGACCAGCATAGCTGACTCGCAGGACATTCAAACCCTCTCCATGGCCATATAGAACGATTGTGCTGCCATCTGCTGTTTTAAGTGGGTATATTGAAGGATCGTAGGCTTGGTGAGGGAGGAGAAAACTAGAAATCGGATTATTAGGATTTGACCGTCAATGGCTGTTATTGAAACGTACCTTAATTGCACGCTGTCAGCTTGTCTTCGGATGTCGTAATCCATTCTGAAATGAACTGAGAATGAACTGAGAATTAATTGACGCCGTTGTTTGCGATGGATTTCTATCACTACTGGCACTTCATCTCGTCGTACTCCTCCGGGAAGCCACGATCTTACGTTGTACGATGTGGTTACCGTAGCAGAATAGGCAGGAACAAACAAAAAGTTCGCGTCGTGACGCGTATGAACCTCCAGATCAACGCGTTGCTGACACTGCAGTTTTCATCAATTGTATTGTCGCTGTTATGTGCACGTAGTATGGATCTTCCGATCAATGGAAGGAGGGCGCGGTATATTAAAGTTCCATCCCAGGAGGTCGTTTTAATGACTACTAATTGACCAAAGTACTAATTGAGTCGATTGATACTATGCGAGTGCCTATATGTGGCTGGAACACTTACTTACTGCTGGAGTCCTTCTCAAAGAAACGAAGTAGATGTGATTCACACAAGTATGCCAATATGTATCTACTCAAGAGGCTGGGTCGCGTATAGGCAGTCTAGAGTACTCCTTAATTGATGTTGGGGAAGTGCAATCTTTGGTAGAGGAATTTTATTAGCTTATGCGAAGGATATTATGAGGACCTACGACGTGGACCGTACATATAGATTGATCATCTTGCAGGTCTCTTATTTGTGTTATTGGGAAGACAATCATGCCTACTATAACTTGACGTACCAATTCCTGAAAGAAGACTTGAGCTGCGCAGTTGGAGAGGACAATACAGGGCGCTTGTTGATGGTGAAGCAGATGACATGCTTCGTAGCAGCGCATATCTCGTGCAGTCAAAGAAACATGAGGAGGCCTTCCAGTTTTGCGAGACGGAGATGTACTGTATGAGGTTGTTAGCTGTCGGATCTACATGATGAAAGCTGAGGTTGAGGCTGATTTATCAGCACTGGAGGACGAGTAGCTAGTGGTGTCGATGCTTTTGGAGGCAAAAAATAGCGAGATATGGTGGCGTGGGGCAACCTATAACAGACTGTGGGAGCCCCATAGCTCCGCATCGCAGGGTCTACTAGGCTCTACTAGGCTTTACTAGTGCATGAACTCGGCGCCCTCTTTCAGTTCGCACATGCAGATTGTTTGCCCCGATCTCGATCTCATTTCCCAAACTGACCTTGTACCCTACATACAGTACGGTGCATTCATCAAAACATCCGGGACAATCACCGAGAGACGGGGTGGGAATCTTGAGATCATCGTTTCGTGTACAGTATAGTACTGCATAAACAGCTTTCCAGATCTCTGCCAAGTAGACCTGGTGGTTCCACGGTTACAAATCACCTGTTTGTTGCAACTTTTGAGGCTCTACCACCTAGCTCACTGGCAGACTTCTGACTACTGTAGCACTAAAGAAGCTACTATTGTGAGGACGTTGCCACATTTGCGGGTGTGCTGAAAAGTCTAACCTGTACCCTAACTACCTGGGTAGCCATTACAGAATTGGGCTAACACACCTGGCACATCACTATTTCATACCATCGAACATACTTGCAAGCTGCACTCAAAAGTTTGGAATAGCCTCAACATCTACGCATATTCTTGTTGGTGCTTGATCAGCAAGAACATAAGGTACCTGTTCATCTAACCCCCGAGCGTTGACACGAGACCAAGTGTGGGGTGAAACTGCTCGGTGGACGATGAAATTTGTGCAGCCCGAACAGCATTGAGTTCAGCAAGACATACCAAAGCTCTGCAACACAAATCACTTGCTTCGCCTATGAACATGTCAACTTTTTCTGCAAATACTGGTAACAGGTCAATGCTGCAATCGCCTAGCGAGACCGTCGCTGGAGACCTGATTGTGGTCGCTGTTAACACCCAGCTCGTGCAGGACCCCGCGGACGATGCCCGGCCGGTCAAACGGGCCAAGTATGCAGCGAGAGCATGTTCGCAATGCAGGCAGCGCAAAGTCAAGTGCTCCGGTCAGCAGGCCTGCGATCAGTGCGTGGCAAATGGCCTGAATTGCGAGTATCCAACATCCCAGAGGCAGAAGCGCAGCATCTCGGTCAAGGCCAGCGGAGACAATGCACCCGATCGAGAGATTCTGATCAACGCGGTCCAGGAAATGATGACTCGCATCGCCAGCCTCGAGCATAGCTGCACCCTTCTCAAAAGCCAAACCCACCATGCTACAGACCAATTAGCATATGCAGAAAACAGCAGCATTGCTACCAATCGCTCCAGCCTCTCGCCTCCCGGACTAGGAGGTTTTCCGGGCACCACATCGCTCTCACGCCAATTCGAAGCTTTGCAGCAGTCCGTCAGTACTATTCAAGCAGGCTTGAATGCCGTTGCTCTCGTTCAGCCAAGTCGGCCACACAGTCCTGAACCTCTCGGTGACCATGTGCCCCACATGAATGGGAAACCTCCACGTAATCCAAGCGAGGTAATCCAACGCCAGGACAGGGCGAGATTCGAAAAGTCGGTGGACTTGTATTTTAGTTATTGGAATCAATTCACTCTATGCATCGATGAGACTGAGTTTCGCGATAGGTGGGCGTTGTTGTTTACCACAGAACCTCCTCCCGATTTCTCGGATTCGGATTGTCAACAATTCATCGCCTTGATCCATTTGGTCCATGCCCTGGTATGTATCACAAGCGAGGACTGTTTGTCATCTAATGTCGCACCGGGTTGGGCACATTTCTGCCGAGGAGAGAGTATACTCAGTCGATTAACTTGGTTAGGTCAGGGCAACATCATGACAGTGCAGTATTACATGATCGCCGCTCAATATCTGTTGTTGGCAGAGAGAGCGGTAGCTGCTTATAACGCTATACACAAAGCAGTCTGTCTCTGCTGGCAACTTGGGCTCCATAATCAAACCTCGTGGACGCATTGCAGTGTGCAAGAGACCCTCAAGCGACAACAAGTCTTCTGGGCATTGTTCCATATTGAGAGACACATCAGCTTCAATATTGGCGCTCCTTATCTGATCAGAAGAAATGATTTTAAAGTCGACATTCCAACCGGCAAAAACCAGGAAGGTCTTTTGCTACCCGATCCCACAACATCTTCATCAACCCCACAAGGTATGGATCCCTCAGTCGATGCATTCATTGAGACAATAGATCGCTGGAGTTCGTTCTGCGAGGACATGTGGGACAATCTCTTTTGTGTAAGTGCCCAAAGACCATGGAACCCGGAATACCTGGTGGTTGCGGATGCACGACTATGTCATGCTGCGAGTCAAACACCGACAAGTCTGCAATGGGAGCACATCTGTCACTTACTCGGCGACCCAGATCCTGCGTCCTTCGTCCATGTCATGAAAGCGGCAGTTCCGCTATTGGTAAGCATACTTCGACCAGCTTTGTTACATTGGCTAATTGAGGACAGCGCACCAACCAGATGCGGCTACTTCTCCGCCAGGAAAGAATACTGCACGAACTGCCCGACGAAATAGCAGCTGGCGATTGTATAGCAATCGCATCGAAATCTGCTGCTGTGATACAAGCCATCCACGACACCAAAGGCTCTCATGCCACCGACCGCTACGGCCTGCTGACATTTCTTGCTGCGTGTATAACGCCCTTGACGTGTATTATTTTGAAAAAGGGAAACAGCTACGCACACCGCCAAGCAGCTGCAACGACGTATCAGCAAGTCCTTAACATGATACGAGATATGGCTCCTGGTTTCAGCGCAGCTCGCCACGTTTTACAACGTCTGGATAAGATCGTGACGACGACCGAAAAGGCAATCAGAAACATTGATTCTGTGACCAGCGTATCTCCTTTCGGTGACTTCGAAGCAGGCAACCTGATCTTAGGTCTCACCAATTCATTTAGACCTGATAGCGGTCTAGATTTCAATGACGATTCGTTTAGGGGAACATTCGACGAGAATTTCTGCTCTGCTACGGACCTCGACTTCGCTATAAGTGCTCTCGACTGGGCTTGAGTATCGTCAGCTTTGCTGTTCAACAAGAAGCTTGTAACGGTCAGCGAGATGAACAACAATTATTGGGTGTACTTTCGGGCGCGGAATGTTGATTGCAAACAGTTTGCGATCTCCTTTGTGAGCATGTGGGTCGCTTGTGATGCCGATGGAAACTGTGCACCCAGAAGTTTTCCTTGACCAAATTGTCTTCATGTCTTACAAGAGCATTGGGGACCAGTCACCACAAGAGAGCAGTCACTGTTGTCTCAGCCGGGGCATCAGTGCGCCATTCTCATGTGGTACGTGCCCACCATTTGGGACTTGTGCTTCTGAAAAGGCCAGATGACATGCAAGTCCACACCAAGCAACAAGACGTCTCGAAACGTCCTACCAAGGGTCGGACTCGATCTTATGAAATTCGCTTCATTTGGATGTTGCCCCGATGCCAGACCTCTGACCAATGTTGTTGTACATCATATTGGAGGTGTTTACAGCGAGCACAAGGATACATCAATGTTTCAGTCAACCAAGAGACATCACACCATTGAGCCCATCAAACAACGACGAGAGCCCCCAACGGAATCAACAACTACCTTGAACCACAAATAGTCACCAGTGGATCAATCTCCATCCCAAAAAAAGCACGGAGTGAAGAGAGTTTGCCGAAAGCGATGAACGTCACCATAAAACGTGCTTATCACCAGCACCACAGAAACACCTCTCTCAGCCAAAGGACACAGCCCCAGTGACCGCTCATCGACTGCAGCATGCAGCCAACACAACAGAGGACCACAGCTTGTGCCCCGCTGACAAGCTATCAGTTTTCACGAAAGACAAAGCTACTCTTCAAATGATGATGACTACCTAGATAATCCCCACCAGTGCCGGAGATACAGCCGGGGATAGAACCAGAACGGCTTCTTTTGGTTGTCGTTGGATTGTGGTTAATTATCTCGCCTGGTGTTTTGGAATTAGCATGTGCCTACTAAGTGCTTAGTATTACACAGTTCATCGTATTGTTGAACTGTGATGAAGGGATTCTTCGGGTATCTGCATACTTTGTACGTACATCCGCACGTCCGGACTGCAGTCTTGAGTAAAAGCATAGCAGTAATAATGCGTATCGATATCATTATCAAAACCAAAAGCCAAAGAGCTGACGAAGATGAAGATGAAGATGTATTCTCAGTAATCCTCTCTCTACTTAAAACTCCCGTACGACATAAGTATGATATCTAGGTAGGTTGGTGGGTAGGTAAACATCACACTCCCACCGCCACCATATCTTTGTCTCTCTCTCTCTCTCTCCCCAGCACAAACCCCACCAGAAGCACACCACTCCACAGCATATTGGGCGCACTGCTCAGTCATCGCGCACACGAACCTACTGTAAAAGGAAGCGAAGAAACCTCGTCGATTAGCATAGAATAAAGGTCGCCCTATGACTTATGCAGCAGCAGTAGTATCGCTAGCTTTGTGTTGAGCAGCCGGTTGGCCATCGAGTTCTAGACCCTCCATGTCACCTTGCTTGCGCCATTCAGCGGCCAACTCGTTCCATTGTGGGGCGCTGAGGCCGACGGAGGCGTTTCGGAGGTTGAATTTTGAGAGGCTGCCTTCTTGGTTTAGGTAGCCTGTTTTTGCAAAAGGATATGGTCAGCTTGAGTTCTTCTTCAAGAGGGTTTCTTTCTTTCTTTTTTAGTGTGATAGATGGGGGAAGTGTGATGACATACCTGGTGTACACAACTTGAAGAAATCGAGGTACTGCGCCGCGATGTTCTCTAGTTTCTCGACCCAGGCGTCTTCGGCCTGTTGGGTGGGCTCCACGGCATTGGCGCCCCGCGTCATGGTTTCAGACACGATGTAGGCGGCGTGCTTCGCGCGCTCGCTGAGCAGGTGGGTGTAGTTGGGCGAGGTGGAGCTCTGCAGGTGCGTGAACAGGAGGAGGTTGGGGAAGTCCCGGCCAATCATGCCCTGGTAGGTACTCGGGCCAGCGACCCATTTGTCGGCCAGTGTGAGGCCGTTGCGGCCTGTGATCTCCATGTTTGCGCGTGATGAGTAGTCGTTGCCCCAGTCGAAGCCTGTGGCGTAGATGATGCAGTCGAGGTCGAAGTCGCGGTCGCCGACTACGACGCCTTTCTCGGTGATGGTGCTAACGCCCTTGCCGTTGGTGTCGACGAGGTGGACGTTGGGGAAGTTGAAGGCTTCGAGGTATGCGCCGTGGAAGCAAGGTCGTTTGCAGGATCGGCTGTACCAGGCTTGGAGGGCCTCTGCTGTTTCGGATTTTTTGACGATGTTTTTGGTGCGTTGCCGGATGGCTTCCTGTTTTATGGTGTCGGCGTGCTTGAGCCGCTCTGCGTATGATAGGTTGTCTTTTTGTTTGTGCAGAGCGTAGATGTGCTTTGTCCAGCCGTCGTTGACCATGTCAACGGGTTCTTCTCCTCCGTAGAAGATCTTGTCGAAGTTATCGGCTCGCTCGTCTTGCCAGCCCGGTGGTAATGATTTGAACCAGGTCTCGTCGGTTTCTGGATTAACTCTCTCGTCGACGGCTGATGGAGTGCGCTGGAAAATGTAGGTCTCGGCACCGGACAAGGCTAGGTGAGGCAAGACTTGGATGGTTGAGGCGCCAGTGCCTATGAGACCGACTCGTTTACCCTTCAGCTTTTCTAGGACTCCGCCGTACCGGTCACCACCGGTGTACTTGTAGTCCCAACGCGAAGTGTGGAAACTATGGCCTTGAAAGTGCTCAATGCCAGTGATACCAGGAAGATGGAGTTTGTGTAGGATGCCAATCGCGGAGATGACAAATCGAGCTCGGCAGACGTCGCCTCGATTTGTCTTGCATGTCCAGCGCGAAGTTTTGTCGTCCCAGGTTATGGAATTTACTTCAGTTTGGAAGAAAGCCCGATCTCGTAATTTCTCTCTTTCAGCAATTCGAAGTGCTTGTGCTTGAATCTCGTAACCGGGCACGTACTTTGCCGAAGGTACGTAATTTGTCTCCTCCAAAAGTGGAAGATATATGTATCTGGACGGGATAGTCAGCCTGAGAACACCACACACGACGTTGCACCGGTTTGAACTTACGCTTCTGTGTCACAGTACAGACCTGGATATCTGCGAAAATGTCAGTCAGAGATGACAAGGGTTCGCCAACAGTTGGATGTACCTGTTCCAGTACCACACGCCACCGAAATCGGAAGCCTTGTCCACCATCCTTATATCTGTAACCCCAACCTCATGAAGGCGGGTTGCGGCCAAAATACCACCAAAGCCGCAACCAACAACGAAGACGTCCACATCTTCATCCACAGGACTTCGGTGTCCATCTGCCTCGGACCAGTGATCAAGGGCAAACTTGGCGAGATCTCCAGTTGCCTCGCGAAATTGCGCAATACCTCCTTTTACCAAACGTTTGTTACGTTCGGATAAATTCCTCGCCTCGATCGCTTCTGTATCGATTGTAACATCAGCCTTGGTTCCCAACTGCTCCGGTCCCAATGACTCCTCCACCAACTGCTCTTTTTGAATAGACCCCATTGTGTAGAAGAAAAACAGCTTGATGGCAAGTACTTTGTGCCAGATTGGTGCTAGATGATAAGATTCTTGTCTGGAAATAGAAGCAGACGTCTAAATTAGTTTCTACAAGCACATAAATGAGATTTGATCAGAACCTAGAACATGGAATAAATGCACCTGAACTCGCCAAACCATTGCTTAATACTGCTATACGAGCAGTCTAACAGTGGTGTTAATGTCCACATGAGTACAAGCGCGTGGCGTACGTCGAGTTCGGGGGTTCGGAATCGCACGGAGATGTACATGTGCCACCATGGGCGAGCCAGCTCGGAAGCATTTGACTTTGTTCGGAAGTTGGGGAATGAATTTCCCTTCGACCCCTACAGGGTCACATGAGATACATACCTAGACCTGGCGATTACGTGTCTTATGCTTAGGAGGAGTCTGGCCGAAATGCGATTTTGTTTCCTTGGCGACCGCTCTCAGCGGTAAATTGAACACCAGGGCATGGATGAACAAGGACCACAAGACGTAACTATAGGGTGGGTGCTACTTACTATGTGCTCTACTGTAAAACACATAGTACATAGGTATACCTCTAGGTGCCTATCGAAACTGAATCTTGGCAGATTCAGTTGCTAACTACATACCTAGTTATGAACCCAGGTACTATCTTCGTCTAATTGACGAAACCCCTCCTATTTTAAGGTTAGCGTCCATTTATGCTTCCCTTCAGGGATCTGGATGAAATTGGTATGGCTATGTGGATGAATATGGCGAAGCCTTCCAGTGCTTCACAATATGTGGGTGCGAAAACTACTAGACATCATGATGGTAGTTGGAAATAGTACTGATGGTGTTACCTCTCCATACCTACATGTATACTCCCTAAACATGGACCTTATATATATGAACGCTTGAATCAAGTAGTATCGAGCCACATGTAGATCAAACTTCGTTACGTAATATCCTGCTCTATCTCATTTCCTATGCTTTGGATGCGGCTTGTGTAAAGGAAAAAACCCCTCCAACTGCACCCTCACCACCCGCTTAAGCCCTCACTGGTGCAACTGTATCGAAGATAGCCGAGGGCACGTCTTCCTTCTTTGGTACATGCGCGCTCTTGAGACACGGATCGGTGGGGCTGTCATCATGGTTGCGAATATAAAAACTTAGATCCTTTGTCCGAGTCTCCGCTGTGCTGAAACCTGTGCCTAGGAACGCCCACCTGTTCTCGCCTGGGGTGTACTCAATGTCAAAGTCCTCCCATCTTACATCCTTGCATGCTTCGAGATAGTGGAGCGTCGACCCGGGCCACAGTGCCACCACCTTGCCCTCGATACTGCCGGCTTTGTACCACGATCGGCACTCCTCCGACCACACCGTTTCGTTCATGTACTCATCTTTCCACCTCAGGAATTCGTCCACGGGCTCTGGCTTGACCGTGACCGACTTCAGGTTCTCTTTCTGATATCGTGACATCACCTTCACCATGTAGTCGACCTCTGCTTCAATGGCGATCAATACCGGTCCGTTTCCGATGGGACAATTGGGTCCCAAAGTCATGAAGTAATTGGGGTAGCCTGCCGCTGCCATGCCAAGATAGGCTTTTGGTTGATCTAGAAGAGTGTCAGTTATCTGGGGCTAGCGAAGAGAGGCGGATTCGGAGACAAACCTTTCCATTCATCAGTCAATGATCTCCCATTCTTGCCTAGGACAGGGAAACGTGGTTTGAAGGTCGTATCGAAGCCAGTAGCGCATACCAGGATATCAACGGGGTACTCGTTACCGTCTTCCATCACGGGCCCTTTCTCAGAGATCGAAGTGATCTCACCATACACCACCTCGACATTGTCTCTAGCCAGACTCTCGAGATAGTTCGGACCAGGAGTGATACGTCTGCAGCCGACGCTCCACTTTGGAATGAGCAAATCCTCTAGCTTCTCATTGTTGAGCCTTCGCTTCATTTCGGATAGCATGTAATCGCGACCAGCTTTCTGGACAGGTGACCCCAGTTGAAATAGACCGAATGAATTGTTCATATTCTCCTCAATCTGGCGACGGGTGGTCAGGTGGAATTCAGGATCCGAAGCGAACATGCCTTTTTCCTCGTCGGTATATTTGTGGTAGCCTTGTCCAATAGGTGGCGAGATCCAGGTGGGTTCACGGATAAATGTGATGAGCTTGTCGACGTGAGGAGCGGTATTAGGTAGAATTTGAATGCCGGATGAGCCGTTGCCAATCAGACCTAGTGTCTTGCCGGCGATGTCGAGCTCCTTCGGCCAGGCAGCAGAGTGCACGAGCGTGCCCTTGTACTTGTCCTGCAGACCAGGGATTGGTGGGTACCGCCACGCGTTAAGGATGCCGCCAGCGTTGATGACAAAATTACATGACGAATGGAACTTCTTATTCGAGACCAGGTCTTGGATCTCAACGTCCCAGGTACCGGAACCTGCCTGCCATTCGGCGTGCACGACTTGATGTTGAGTCTTGATGTACTTGTTCAAGTTGTACTTGTGGGCAAAGTCCAAGAAGTACTGGTTGACCTGCTTGGAAGAGGCGTAGGAAGCCTCCCAGTCGGTCTTTGGCTCAAAAGACCAGGTATAGCAATGTGACGGGACATCGCACGCACATCTATTGCAAATCTTAGTCTGATCATGTCTCGACTCACAAATGATGCTCAAACATACCCTGGATAGCGGTTCTCGAACCAGGTTCCTGAAACCTCTACATTCTTCTCGTACACCTCAAGCTCGAAGTCGTCGAAGTGTCTTTGTAGTTTGTACGCCACGAGCAGACCGGAGGCGCCTGCACCAATGCATATGACCTTGAGCTTTCGCTTCGGCTCGAAAATGGCGCCGTGTTTCTGCCAGAAGCCTTGCGCCTGAACCATGTTGCCAGTTAAGATGACTGCAAGCGATCGCGATTTGATACCACCCTCAAAAACACAGGGCTAGCACAGAGAGTGTCGCGGGATATCTGTCTGCGCCGATCTATTTCGCGACTGTGCGGCCACAATATTCAAACTTGTAAAAGAAGTCTTGCCGAATTACAATAGTATCGACGTTTTTTTCAGTAAGGTTGCCCTGGTGCAATATATCTCCCATGAGGTATGGAGTCTAGACTGTGCGTGCCAGATCGATGGTAAAGGAATCGAGTCTCGGAATATGAACCAGGCTCGGAATATGGATCGATACAGCATCTTGGAGAGCCATGACTGTTTCGGTCGCCACCTGGCACATGACAAATTGGTAGTATTGTACTGTACTCCTCAGCCCTACTAATTACGAGTATCATTAATGTTCGGACACCAAGCTTGCATACACCTGAGGAGTACAGTGCTCTCGACATCTTCTGATTCGCCCGATCAGCGGAGTCCAGACTAGTGCATCGACCAAGTGCTTCGCTGGTGTACGTAGGTTTCCGACTCAAACCTTCACCCTGCAGCAAACTGCAGCCGGGACCACATCCACCCATATTCCATGGTGCCGGGCGGACGGACATAAATCTAAGCTCTTCGGAGTGTCCGAGAGAAACGCGTCCCTGCTTTTCTGACCTTTGTGATGTTATGCAGGTAATCGTCCAATGAAGATTCCAGCATCTTCGAAAACAAATTACGAACGCCTCCAGTCGAGCTACTGGATTCGGTTTGTGCCCAACGCAAGAGTGAATGAATAGTGTAGTAGCTGCAGTTGAAAAGACACATCTGCTGGACACGTGTTCCAGATGGTGACCAAATTTGTATCAACATGGCTTTATCTGTTTAGATGATCACGAATGAACCAGGAATCTCGATAATGAACAGCTAGACTAACATGACCTGCTTCATGAGCAACACTCTTCGGAAGCCTAGTGGCTCCGACGGTGACAGCAATGCCCAAAGGATGGCCCAAGATTGACACTTCATGCCATCTCATGACTGAGCCTTACCGAAATGGTAGACAATTCTGCCGTTGATCTTTCCTGCAACCAATTGGCCAATACCTTCGTTGATCGTGTCTATTGGTTGGATCTGAAATGAACAAATCAGCTATCAATACCGACTAACTGGCGCCTCATGTACTAACCTCGTGGATGGGCTCAATTCCCTTTCGAGCAGCAATATCGAGGGACTCAACAAGCTCCTGTCGTGACCCCTGATTTGTGATTATCATGGATATCTCACTCATGACCAAATTCAAGAGGTTGACGGGCACCGGCGCGTGAGGCACACCAACGCAAATGACTTTGCCATGCATCTTCGTAATGTTGAATGCGAGTTCGTAGGCTGGAATTGCTCCTGAAACAACAATGGTGCATGTTGTTTTCGGCGCTGCTGCCACAGCGTCTTTGTCCATGGAGTTAACTACTTTGAATGCGCCGCATTTGCGCGCCAGTTCGAACTTGTCTTCCGCGACGTCGACTAGACATCAAAATCAGCAAGGTTTTGGGTCAGAGCGCTGTGAAAAACAAAAGGGTGCTTACACGCTTGGACATCGAAACCCATCTTGGCCGCATACTGAACGACGAGGTGGCCAACGCCACCGACGCCAACCACGTTGAGCAACGTGCCCGGCACCTGCTCCTGAGCAGCCTTTTTCACAGCACCGTACGCAGTTACGCCCGCACACAGGAGTGGTGCAGCAGCAGCATCTGTCAGGCCATCCGGGATCTTCACCGTCGACAACGGGTCGCACAGAGAATACTCGGACCAACCGCCGTACATAGGGGCGAAGCCGATGTTGATCCTCTTTTCGCAGAATCGATGGGCACCACGGAGGCACGAATCGCAATCTTGGCACGTATTCGCTGCTGGCATGAAGCCTACACGGTCGCCTACCGCGAATGCCTTGGACCCAGATGGACCGATCTTCACTACGCGACCTACTGGCTCGTGTCCGCCGACATATGGGGGCTTAGCGGTGGGGATGTAGCCTGCAATACCGCCCATGTCGCTCATGCAGAGACTGGTCGCGGTGATTTTTACCAACAGTTGGTCGGCGACCGGCTCTGGTACCTCAATATCATCCTTGATCACCACGGGAGCGTTGTACTACGCAAGGCTAAGCAGGTCATTCATCATTGCGAAATATTAGGGGCTTAACGCACCTCTGTGATCATTATAGCTCTCATTGTCTTTGGTACTTCGCTGATCCCTCCTCCATTGAGGTTAGCGGACTTTCCGTCAGTTGTCGACATGGTTGTTGATTGAGGTCAATGCACAAGTCCTACAGCAACTTGCTCATGAAGCAGAAAAACGTGCCTTATTTCCACTGTCAAAAGGACTGCTGGTTCGTGCAAAGCGCCAGCCTCCGCAATTCAAGGAGGTTTGTAATTCCTGGTAATTCCACGAGATTTATTGCATAGTGAGGTACTGAACTACAGTAGTGCGGAGTAAAAATCAATTGTACTGAGTAAGGCTCGAGCGGAGCTCTAGTGCACCCCACATCCCCCGGCCGGAAATCCCCGGAATTTCGGCGCGGAGATGAGTGCATAACCCACAGTCGATGACAGGACTCCCATCGATCAGCCTGGGTCCTGCTCAGCAGATGTCACGCAAGCACCACATATAGCGCGACAAACATCACCGGCGCGTCCAAGCCTCTAACACAACAGAGTATCTCTAAAATTGACCGTTGATCAAGGCAATCTGTTCTGCTACTCCACAATCGCAATGGGCAGCGTGACAGAACAAAATTCCTCCACCACCAATGGGGGTCATGCCAAGCTCTTCAGCAAGGACAGCTCAGAAGTAGGGCTGTTCATAAACAATGAGGTAAGCCCCCGTGTACACGCGCATAACCAGAGTATGGAATTGAGCTTTATTAGTATGTTCAAGGCAGTGGGCCGGCACTCGATCTGAAGAACCCACGAGATCGCAGTGTCATTCCCGTAACGCTGAAGGCGGCCAATCAGGAAGACATCGACAAAGCTGTGTCTTCCGCCCGTGCTGCGTTTCGGGGTGAATGGTCCACATGGACAGGAGAAAAGCGAGGACAGGCATTGAACCGCCTGGCCGATCTCATCGAACAGCACAAGGATGAGCTAGCAGAGCTGGAAAGCTCGACCAGTGGCAAACCAATTAGTGGCCTCGGTCAAGAGAACTCGATCATGCTGAGTATTGCGAGATGTAAGCCAAAGCTCTCTTTTCAGGATTTAAAATGAACATCCACTGACTCACTACTTTAGACTACGCCGGCTGGGCCGATAAGCTTAAAGGAGAGTCCTTCCCGGCTGATGATGGGTACTACAAGATCGTGAAGCATCAGCCGCTCGGCGTGTGCTGTGGTATCATTGCGTGGAACGCGTCGTTGCTGTTCACGATATGGAAGACCTTCCCTGCACTGGCCACCGGAAACGTCATGATCGTCAAGCCGTCTGAGAAATCACCACTAGCTGTGAGCGTCCTCGCGAAACTGTTCCGCCAAGCTGGCTTTCCTCCTGGTGTGTTCCAAGTCGTGCTCGGTGCTGGTGATGTTGGCGGCATGCTGTCATCGCATATGGGAATCAACAAGATCTCCTTCACTGGCTCGACTGCCGTCGGCCGCAAAATCCAAGAAGCTTCAGCCCGTAGCAATCTGAAGCGGGTGACCTTGGAGCTAGGCGGCAAATCGCCAGCGATCGTGTTTGCGAATGCCAATATACAACAAGCATTGATGTGGGTGACAGCAGGTATTACCGTTAACTCAGGCCAGGTCTGTGCCGCCACATCGCGGTTGTTTGTGGAGGAATCTATCGCCGACGAATTCCTTGCCCAGTTGAAAGGAATCTTTGAAGGTATTGGTCAGACTCTAGGTGCAGATCCGCTGGACCCTGGGACACAATTTGGTCCGCTGGTCGATCAGATCCAGTACGACAAGGTGCGAAACATGATCGAAGAGGGCAAGAAGATAACGAAACCACTTGTGGGAGGAGAGGAGTACACAAAGGGTGGAAACTACGTTGCACCCACCATCTTCGTGGAGCCAGACAAGGCATCCAAGATATATCGAGAAGAGATCTTTGGACCTGTGCTCTGCGTACAGAAATTCAAGACTGAAGAGGAAGTCATCCAGCACGCGAACGAGACTGAGTATGGTCTTTCAGGTGAGCTATATCCTTTTAAATTTGCAATTGATTTGCAGATTGCTAACGATAATAGCTGCCATTTTCACACGAGACATTGCTCAAGCGCTGCGTGTCAGCGACAAAATCGAATCTGGCACCGTAGGTGTTAATTGCAATTTGCTCGTTGGTCCACAGGTGCCCATGGGCGGTTTCAAGTACGTTGACGCAAACTTTCGTTCATTGATATATACTAACTTCCATCACAGACAGAGTGGCAGTGGTCGTGAGCTTGGCGAATACGGATTAAAGCAGTATACTGAAACCAAGTCGGTTTGGATTAGGTGAGCACACCATTCAGCGCTCGGATGTTCAAAGACTGACTTATCGATAGCGCGCAATGAACTGATTAGCCTATAAGACTATCGAAAAGTGTCATACGGATCATGTGCACGGTCTGAAGGATGATTATGGGGATACACCAATTCAATAGGTGGTAGGAATGGATGCTATATGTACTATGTACAGGCAACTTCCCGTCTAGCTTCGAGATGTTCGAAGTAATGCAAAGATGAAACCAACCTCATTGGTCGGCACGACATGATGAAAGTGTTTTGGATGGGTACAGCCGCTGTTTGAAGCCGTTTTAGTTGTGAAATTCAAATTGTTCATATTCACAAGCATTGCTTGAGTCGTTAAGCCATCATGTTCAGTTTTCAGTCTTCCCTTGACCATTACCTAAGAGCGCTGTCGTTGTTACGCTCTAAGTGAATCTATGTAGGCTTGGCTGCACATCGGGAAGTCCAAGGAATTGCGTCTTGCTTTCCTGTGCGGGATGGTCATTGTTTGGTCAACGCTGTTGTGGAATGTGGCGGAAACGGCCTACAAATTGAGGTCAAGCAAACATTAGCCCAACGACAGAAGCAGACATGCCTGTGCGAACAGTATCGGCCGCTTTTCTAATCACCATTGCAAATTCACCAGCCCCGATCTTTCTTTCACAGGAAATGCGAGAAAAGTTCTTAACCTACTGCTAGAATTCCAGTTTCGCGAATTTCAGGCACAACGATTTTAGCGGGTAGTGGCATGCTTTGCTATAGTCTTTTTCCATCCCTAGTTCGCATATCCAATGCCCTCTGGTCAGTAAGTCCATTGAATTAGGTCCTTGTCCCTAAATCAAGAGACTGGCTTGATTGGAGTCGCTTCTGGAGCCGCTGATTTCATGTCCAGCCTTTCATGTGTTTCATAACTGCCAGCGTCCTTCAAATCTGCCTCATGGGTGTCGTATGAATCATCCAGAGTGATATGATCACGATAGACCGCGGCAAGGTCATGGTCTCCGAATATCAGTGCAACCTCTTCCAATGGTTTGCGCAGGGTGTTAGGCCAATAGAAGTACATGATCAAAGCCGATGGCACTGATATACACACAAACACGAGATAGTACTTCCAGCCAATATGGGACTCGGCTGTTGGAGCTAATTCCAACCAGAAGAGATTGACGAGGCAGAAGCCAATGATAGCCACAGTCATGCCTTTGGCTCGAATATGTGTGGGGAATATTTCACTTGCGTAATACCAGCTGGGTCCCTCGAGGAACAAGTTGAACGTGAACAGGTACAAGAAGATGAACCCTGCTGCCGCAGCTAGGCCACTCTTGGATTTCGTCGTCAGGAAGGTTGCGGTGAGTGCAATCTCAATGGACATGACCACCGTGACAGCAATGACACCAATCGCAAAGATAACGTTGCGCGGTATCCGATCAACATATGTGAGAGATATGACATTGCCCACGATGGCGGCAACATATGTAGCCGCAAGAAATTCAATAGAGCTTGAAGCATCGTATCCAAGACCCGTAAAGATGGTGGCTGCGTAAGCTAGAGCCTTGTTAGCTAGTGCCTCAATGTACTGTTATTCTAAGACATGACTTACTCGTGATGACCAGATTTCCGGTCGAGTACACGATCAGTGGTGTACAAAAAGCGATCATCATACGTTTACGGTATGAGGGTCGTTGGAACATACTCAGCCAGGACGAGTCCAAGCCGTTATCAATGTCGCGTTGCTTCTGCATCTGGAGGAATTCTTTCTCAGCAAACACATGATCTGTCTCCTGGTTCTTGGTGTGCGTGCTGAGGATGAACGCCTTCGCAGCTGCGTCTTTTCCTTTGCTAAGCATCCAACGTGGTGACTCCGGAAGCCAAGGCAGGAGGCACAGGAAGATCAAACACGGCACACAGCCAAGGGCTATTGGTACGCGCCACTGGGCTGCCTTGGTCGTTTTCCAGTAGAAGAATCCGACGCCAACATAAGCGGCGATTATGTATCCAACAACGCCAGCGAGACCGACTATGCCAGCTAGGATACTCCTGCCTTTTGGAGGTACAATTTCAGTCACCCATAAAGGAACAGTCAGGTAGAGCATGTATGCACTAGTTTGAACGTCAGGTCTGTTACTGTTCGTGGTGAAGAATTACTTACCCTAAGCCGGCTAGAAACCTGAACGCAATAAACATGGCGACGTTGACTGATCCAGCAAGGCAAGCAGAGGCAATCAGCAGTACGGTGGCTGCAAATGCACATGTCCACTTTCGTCCCACGGCGTCGGCCATCCAAGCATTGAGCAGGCACCCAAAAACGCCCCCAGCATAGAACAGACCCGTGATGGATCCGATCAGAGCATCAGCATGCGGGTTAGTGTTGAGGTTCATGTACGTATAGAACGAAGGTTGTCCTTTATCGTGGTTAGTGGATCCGCTATTGTTGTAGTGAAGGGCTTATCCATACCCAACGTGGTTCCTATCACTGATCCAGCGTATGAGAAGCACACAGCCCCCCATGATATGCCGATAGTCGCGAACACAATCTTGTAGTGGTAGTGACGCTGTTCACTCATCGTGATATCGACTGAGCACGTTTGACTTAGTTCAAATATGGAACAAGGGATAGCCTATCTACGTAGAATACGTAGCTTACGACTGATTGCAAGCAAAAATCAACGACGGAAACGAAAACCTTCAAATACGTATTTACAGACGTGGCAGCCTCTATACAGGAGCGTTGGAAAGAAGCGTTACTCGCAGTTTTCCGGATTCCCTCCGGGCGGCTATACTCCGTACCCTGTGTGTCTCGCAACCTCTGCCGTGTGCAAGCTGAACCTCGGGATCAGTGCCTGTATCTTAACAACTCCACGGAAGAAAAGACCTGATCGCTCCGAACACCATGTTATAGTTAGCAACTCTGTATATGTGACAGATCACAACGCTGTAATACGCAAGTGGTGAGAAAAAATAACCACCTCGATCGACCACTATCTCTAAGTACAGACTTGTTGAGTGTTGACCACGACCCCCAAGTTAGACCAATAATGACCTTGCCCGCTATCCTGATATAGTGAAGGCCAAGAAGATTCATCGCGTGTCTAGCGAAGCCTAGATGTTAGGCATAGATCGGTCTCCCTGGTAACCGAACCCAGAAAGCAGTGGTCTGAGATGTCATTTTTCCAGCGTTATGCAATTGAACCTGGAACTACAGTACCACGTCAAAAGTTTGAATCCTCCAATGCTTTCAGGGCAAAATAACGACTTCCCACCCTTCTACCACGACCTAATTTAGGTATCAACTCTTTGTATTTAGGGATTAAAGTTATAGATTCAGCTATTAAATCTTGCGTGGCCCCGGATCTAGAAATTAGGCTCGAAAAGAACAAGAAATTTAATGTTTTTACTAGCAAATTTATCTAAATTTTAACCTCGACCACTTTAACTACTGGTCTCTTCACAAGTAATGATGAAAACAAACTTTAGGAGAGATTTCCCTATAGACTGTAGCAATGCGACTCTATATCATACCAAAAAGTAAGTAGTCAACACTGTGGAAAGGTCGTGACAGCTCGTTGAAAAGTGCCGATTTAGCGGAGGGAAAGTGCTTCGGATTCAAACTTTTGGGAGTCACTGTATCTACTGCACTGTGTGCATTACACGGATCTCGCGGATATTCGCATCTGTGACACTAGAATGCGAAAATGATACCTAATTAGGACTGTTGTCGATTTAAGCTTTGCGTGGTATCAATACAGTGAAAGTCTCGTATTAGAAAAGTGTCAGGTCAACGTTGACCTCCGATCCACACCACCACGGCGACCATCATAATGCTTGACTATGAATACGGAATGCTGCACACGTAGGCAGCCAAGACAGGAAGAAAGTCTCGCATATTCTGGAATTTGATAGCTAAATAAAGACAGTAGAAGAAGTACGTGGCTAGCTTTTGGTCAAGAGACCATACGACTGATTTCAATTCATCATCAGCATTGACATTCAGTAGGCCAAGACTTGTTCCTGCGGCAAATCTGAATCCCACATACTGACCAAGACCTTGCGTTCTCCCTCAAACCATGGTGCACGACCGTGTGAGCACTGGAAGTTGTCTACCAGAGCAATGTCACCGGGAATTGTCTTGACGACAACCTGAATGTCCTTGCTGATCTCCCAAATCGTGTGCAAGTACTTCTTGGGAATGGGAGTTCCATCAATCCAAGTAGGAGGCATGAAGACCATGCCATCATCACCCTTATATGGTGGCTCGGTGGCACCACGGTCATGAGCAGTACCATATCGGCCAGCTAGACTGTTGAAGAAGACTGGTCGGCCTGTGCCAGGAGCCCTTCTGATGGCTGGAACGTGTTGATGGACTTCGAGCTGGTCGTCTTCACGCCACCAGAAGTGAGGGGTCAACCTCTTCACCTGGACCTCAGCTTTCGCTTTCATGGTCGCCATGTCATCCTTAGAAGGATCGATGTCACGACCGAATGCGAGAGGACCCGCCCAGGTGTAGATAAAGTTCTTCGCTTCTTTTCCTGGTGCACGGTAGATATCGGGCGAGCTCAACCCCTTTTCCTGTACCTCAGTCACGAACTCAGGAATTTCTTCCATGACACGGTCGTAGAACTCGGTGCTGTGACAGAAAGGACTCTCGCCTCCCTTGGGCGCTGCCTTGTGACAGAAGAAATGAATGTTGGTTGGGAATTTGGTGTATCTCGAGTACTCGTTGTGCTGATGAATCCACAGATTGGGGGGCGCCTCGGATGCGCTGAAGACTTCCTTGCCGAGAACCGTGCGGCTGCCAGCAAGACCAATTTGGTCATATGGATGATGGCCTCGGGCTTCCTCGGCGGCGTGGACGAGTCTGGAGAAGGCCTCGGGGGAACTGTCGGGAGAGCCACGGAGGATCAAACAGCCGTGCTTGTTCATCAGCTCGGTGATAGTACCCTGCGCCGACAATTGTTTGACAGCTGCAGCTGCTTCGTCCAAGGTGATTTCCCCATCAGTCAACTTGGTGTACTTCAACGTAAGAGGGAAGACATTGCCATGTACCATGCGTTGCCCAGGGAGGTCGACTGGCTCAAAGGCTACCTTGACGCCGTCGACCTCAGTTGTGAGTAGTGTTCGTGGTGCTGCAGCCATGTTGGGTGATCTGCTATGCTTTGCAATGCTGTCGATCTCGTGGAAACACTATGTGTGAACAGGCTGTAATGATATGTAGAAGACTGTTTGCAGAGCTCTACCCTCCGAATTCCGAGATCGAATTCCACCGGAAATTCATATGAGGAGGTGCAGATCGTGACCCCTTCCCCGCTCTGGGGGCTTCAATGCTATTGAAGACCTTAGTTTGTTTTCCGGGCCTCCATCTCACACAGATACACGCCTTCCACATAGGCGATTGGGAGCTGGAATTGCAAGGATTTCTGTCATACCATTTGACAGTCGTCCAGGTAAAGGGGCGACATCTTGTCAAGGGGTTGGTTTAATTGTTCGGCTCTGAACACAGTAGCTATGAACACAGAGCTAGCTTCTATGGACATCAGCTTACACCCACTTGCCTGAGTCATACCTGTCGGTCTTCCAACAATCCTGTCCAAGGCTGTGAAGAAATCTCAATCTCTACACTGAATTCAGGCAGCTGAGGTCATCGAACACATAACTATCAAAGTGAACAAACTTCCAAGGATAGAACCTGACTACGGCTCAATATTAAGCATTCGAAGTCCAATTTGTTGGTTCGGTCGCACTGTTTCGCTTATAGCTCAACCGTGTGTGTAAGATGGTTTGTGGCCTGATGAGGTAGAGAAAGCAGTTTGTAGTCACAGTCATCTCGAACTGTTCGACGCATAGTGCGTAGCTACTAGCTACAAAAATCACGATGCCCATTTCGTCGCAATACCCCAGCTTCGAGCTGCCCGAACTTGATCTGTGGAGATTTATATTTGAGCGCGAAACGGAGTTTCCTGATGACCAAGGCAAGTCATGATTGCAATTGTGGCCTCGAAATGTACGGATGTACTAATGGGTAATCATAGTTATCTTCCAGGACATAGAGTCTGACCGGCACTACACCTTTGCGTCTGTACGTGAAACATCCAAGTCATTCGCCAGCAACTTGCAGAAACACTTCAACTTCTCGAAAGGTCAAATCATCAGTGTTTTCACGAGCAACGACGTTGATGTCGGGCCATGCACATATGGTGCACTTTACGCAGGTGGCATTGTCTGTCCCGTTAACCCTGCCTATTCGGCAACTGAGTTTGCGTTTATGCTCAAGGATGCAGGTGCCAGAATTATCGTGACGCAGGCGTCTTTACTACCTGTCGCTTACGAAGCGGCGGGTCTGGCCGGCATACCTCGAACGCACATCATTCTGCTAGGTGCAGAACGTGATACGGCAGGACAGGCAAAGCACTTTGTCGATCTAAGTTCAAATGGTGCCAGTGAGGCAGTTCAAGCGACGATCGTTCCAACCAAGGACTTGGCATTCCTCGTCTATTCGAGCGGTACCACAGGTCTGCCTAAAGGTGTCATGTTAAATCATCGCAATGTCATTGCTGACATCCTGATGATCAATGGTAGCGTGGGCCGAGCATACAGCTGGAAGAATGACCGCCTACTTGGCGTGCTTCCATTCTTTCACATCTACGGTAAGTGAATTCAGCAGGTTCCTAACGACTTGTTGTTTCGCATCAAGAGCAACTGGCTAACATACTCACAGGGTTGACTGGATTGGTACATCAGACACTCCATCGAGGCATTCAACTTTTCGTGATGCCAAAGTTCGGATTAGAAACTTTCCTACGAACAATCCAGAATCAGCGAATCACTTTTGCTTACGTAGCACCTCCTGTGCTTGTGCAGTTGAGCCGAGCAAAAGAAGCTGCTGAGTACGATCTGTCTTCATTGCGAATGCTCACTAGTGGCGCAGCTCCATTGACACAGGAGTTAGTGGACGCCATTTTCAAGCAGCACAAACTCAAGGTCAACCAAGCATATGGTCTGAGTGAAACCAGCCCGATGACCCACACACAGGTGAGTTGGGTCCACATCGAGGTTACAAGCAGACGTCTAACATTTTGATCACAGCCCTGGGATGAGTGGTACTCATCGGTTGGCTCGGTGGGAAAACTGTTCCCCAACATGACAGCAAAGTTCGTTGATCTCGATGGGAAAGAAGTCGAGGCTGGGAAGACGGGCGAGTTGTGGCTTAAGGGGCCCAATGTCTTTCAAGGCTACTGGAATCGTCCCCAAGAGTCCCAAAATGCCATTTCGTCGGATGGCTACTTCAAGACAGGTGATATTGGTCATTCTGACCAGGCTCACAACTGTTATGTACGTTCGATACACTCGGAAACGGCTTACACAAATTTACTGACATGATCCATAGATTACGGACCGGCTGAAAGAGCTCATCAAGTATAGTGGTTTTCAAGTAGCTCCTGCAGGCATGTCGAATCACTTACAAAAATCTGTAATCAGCGATGCTAACAAAATCTTTCATAGAACTCGAAGGTCTGTTAATGGACAACCCTGCTGTCAACGATGTCGCTGTGATTGGTGTGAACGATCCAATCAACCACACCGAGTTACCACGAGCATATGTAGTTCCTGCTCCGGGTGTGAAACGCAACGAGCAGTCAGCTGCCGAGATAGCGGCATGGGTGGCATCAAAGGTAGCATATTACAAGAAACTCAGAGGCGGAGTACGATTTGTTGATGAGATTCCGAAAAGTGCGGCGGGCAAGATTTTGAGAAGAATATTGCAGGACAAAGCGAAGCAAGAAGATATATCAGCAGGAAAGAGAGCCAAGTTATGATTAAGCCGGCATCTTTTCACCCTTGGGTGCCAGGTTTTAATGCCTTAAGCAGGTCCAAAGGTTGTGTCATCCGCCAAGCAGATCCAGTCAGGTTTATTTGCTGAGGAAGAAACCTGGATGGAAGCAACAATACCTGCACACATAGACTTCTAGTTAGAGAACCCATTTAGACATCATGACTTCGGTCAGTAGCGAAGGTGCGCCTAGCTTGCTTGAAGATTGCTGCCGATTGCCATCAGAGACGGAGCTCCAGTGGCGGCATGTATGTTGCCTCCGAAGGACATGTTTCGTTCACGTGCTCATACTTGTTTTGATGATTCCTAGAAATCGGTTGCTGGTCTGTACTGTAGAGCAGATTGATGTAATAGTGTCAAGGAACTACGTAATACCCTCAAGGCTAGCAATGGTATAACAAGCAGCTAGTCTATTAGGAACAGGACGTGGCTGTGGACCGGAACAGGAAAAGTCTCTGGTGCTACCATAATTCAAGCACGGAATTGAAGGAGTTCGCATCCCCACATCTCCGAATCGCTTTACAAGTCTCTGCACACCAACAGAAGCCGATTGATCTTCCACTACACCGTTACAATCGCGAAACTAGAATTTACATCTCGAGACTTGCACCTGTCGAGCAACAATGTCGTTGATCTTCCCTGAAGAAGACGCTGGTTCGAAGGAAGACACCCCAGCTCTTTTCGTCCCGTCATCAAGTGTCCCTGCAGTCAAGTATGGCAGCACAACGAATCCTGGCCCGCCAGATTTTAGCGCCCAGGTCGGCCCAGTTCGCTTCGACGAGCAAGGTCCCATAGTCCCAAATGACTACAAAAAGCCACTGTTCAACGATGTTGGATTGATAGTGCGGGCTAAATCAGATGAGGGCGATGATGTGCTACTCTGGATCTTCATATACAGGCAGCAGGGTCCGGAAATTATCATCGCTAACGATGTAACCCAGACTGGCTTTGTGGCGGGCAAATTCTCAGATAAGGAAAAGGTCCACATGCATGACACGCCTTTCATCAGCAAAGGGCAGAACCTCGAAGACTACTACCACCCAGGTGCCATAGAATTCGAGGAGACGGACAAGAAAGTCGTCTGGAAGCTCGGCGGCCGAGAAATGGGGTATCTAGGTGACGGTAAATGGTACGCTAAAGGTACGCATGCTGGTGTCGAGACTGATCTGACATTCACCCAACGTGGAGACTATTTCTACCACGTGTCAGCTTGGGAGAATTTTGACAAGAAATTGCCGGGCGGTCTAGCTGGTGGTAACGGACACGTCAGGGTCAACGGCACGATCAAAGCTAATGGTAAAACGTACACCATTACCAACGGTCATGGAATGCAAGAACGCATCGTCATGGCCGGTTTCATACCAGAACGTATCAACTACATGGGCAAAGGTGGCAGTCCATGGATGCACGGTTGGGGAGAACAACTGTCCTTCTTCACCATCTCTCGAGACACTGGACATAATGCACAATTCTCCGTCAACGTTGATGGCGAGACGCTGGCCGTTATGGGTGCTGGCTGGGCTATCACGAAGGAGAACGAGCAGTGGTTGGATCCCAAGACAAAGCAAGCGAATCCCAGACGCTGGACAGTGATTGCTACGACGACCAAGGGTAGATTCCAGGCTAGTGTGATTGGTTTTGCACGATACTACTACACCTGGATAAGACGGCATGGTGTCTTAGTTGTTCACCAGTTTATGTGTGACACTGTCATGACCTTTACTAGAAACGATGGTTCAGTCGTGTCAGAGAAGGGTGTCGGTATGGTGGAGTATATGAGGACACTTTATAACCAGAGTCAAACCCTTGATGAAGAGTCATTGTAAGGAGTATTTGGTCTCGAAGAATGAAAGTTGATACCGAACCCGTCACCCATCTTAAGTGAAAGTTAGAACCAACCTTGCCGTATGCATATCTCGAACAACAGCTAGTCACTGTTGAAATAGAAGTATGGAATAAGGATTGTTCACAATATAAATTGTTGAAGAATTCATCGCCACTCAGTGCACAATCAATAAACAATACTTAAAACATAAACAACTTGGTAGGTATTGACTCTTGGTGAGAGTAGCGTATCTGAGCTTAGATTGAGCCATGCTTGAATTTGCGAACTGAAGCATCTATGCTTCTGCTAATCACACTAAGCTTAAGAAACCTCCGTAACTGCATTAGGCTTCTTTGCCCCTTTGCTCCCCGTTCCCACTCGACCACCATCTACCACGATATCCTGCGCTGTGATGAAAGAACTCTCACCACTAAGCAACCACACACACGCGTAGCCAATATCCCAGCCAGTGCCTTGTCTGGACAACGGTATCGCAGAGGCGTTTCTCCCCTTGATGGTCAAGCCCGAACTCCTGCCCATAGGTGTGTCGATCAGGCCAGGAATAACGGTGTTGACACGGACCATGGGCGCGAACTGGTAGGCTACGTTCTTCACAAGAATTGATAAAGCTGCCTTGGACGCATGATAGGCCGGTTCCGGTGAAGCAGGCAGGTATGCGGCTACCGAGCCGATGCAAACGACTGAACCGCCTGCTGGTCGTTTCTCCATATGCGGCAATGCTTCTTGCAACAGCAGGTAATGCGCGCGCAGATTGATGTTCATCACAAAATCCCAGTACTCGGCCGATCCCTTCTCGACCGACGGCGGAGCACCGACAGTGCCTACACTCAGCACTAACCCGTCCAGTTGGCCATCGAGGATAGCCAGAGATTCTTCCAGAATTTTGCTACAACCCTCTGGGGTCGAGACATCTCCAATAACTGAGTAAGCTTTGTGAGATCCTTCTGACATAATTTGCTGCACCGTCAACTCCGCGGCTTCTTGGTAGCGGTCAACGACTACCACGGTAGCACCCTCTCTCGCACACAATACTGATATTGCGCGACCGTTGCCAATCGGCGGATTAGGGTCAAAAGAGTTGACCGACTGTCCTCCACCCACGACCAGGACATGCTTGCCCACCAGCCGACCACGACCCGGTGCCAGGCCTTGTGATTCTAGGGGCATCGCGGGTGGTGGGAGAATGTCATTCACCTCTTCCATTGCCGAGCTGATGGGCGTGCCGTCCACCTGGCCATTGGTCGCGGCCGCCGAGTCAGTAAGAGTTGCCATAGTATTACTGGATTTGCAAACACTGAGGTCCGTATGCAAAGTCCTGATGACGGCTGTAACAGCTAGCTGGCTAGGAATCGATTATTGAGTCTTACCTACTAGCGTACCTGTCTTTCTTGTAACTGCTTAGGGTCCTTTTCGGACTCGAGATATCATGGTTCCTAAGCCTGAAAGGGACAAACCATTCGGGATTCTGTTGGAAGTTCCGCCTCTCCGGTTTCACGTCTGAAGATACAGAAACCATGGCAGTGGACCGGAAATTCAATGCGACATATGCGATATACACCATTGTGATCAACATTTTCTACTTCCATAAGACATCAATTATTTATGGTCACGAGACATTGGTATCTCATCATTCGTTGTACTTGTCAATAGTGTCAATATTTGATCCCTTTTGTGGCTTCATGCTTCCGGTCTGCTGCCAAGTCCGGTAGAGCGGTCAAGATTCTAAGATGAACTATCTATCTTATGTATTCTGAGAGTATTGTCTATAGTCCTTGTTGTTGGCTGAATGAAAACGTGACAACAAGTACATGCTTTTGTAACTGACTTTTGGCGATCAAAGACTCATTAGCCGTTTGTGGTGAAGGGAATCTAAATTGGTTGGATGAAGCAGTTTTGCACTGAAGATCCATACACACGTATACATAAATCCTAATTGATGTATTAGTAAAATTTTCTGCTGTACACGCTGGATTCTAATTGATCTTCTGTGACGGACTTTGTTGTGAGATATACTGTATTCCATATCCTTTGTCTCCTATTGAGTGGAGTTTGTGGCGTAGGAAAAGCCCGACCACATCAAACTCCAATACATAGAGTGGCGCCTTGACCGAAAAGGTTGAGTTTGTAGGTTTTGGGTCTTACGATCCCCCCACCACGGAATGGATGAATGTTGTACACGGCACTTTGCATATAGTCGTTGTCATAATAAAGAGATGGAATACTCGTGTCTTCTCATATCCAGGATGAGAACGTCATCGCCACCTTACAGCTTAGAGCCTTCAAGGAATGTGCCCTTGTGCTCTTGGTAGGATGGTAGCATCCTTGCTAGTGCCCATGTGTTGACGTACTGTGGCCCAAGTTCATCGAGAGATGACACACCCAGTAGTCGCATTGTCGTCTGAATTTCGTGGTCCATCACTATCAATTGTCAGTTAGATCTTGATCTAGGAATATGGGCACATACTCTGTATCGCTCTGAGCACACCCTCCGTACCGTATGCGCTCAAAGCAAACATGAATGGCCGACCCAAGCCTACGCCGGTTGCCCCTAGGCAAAGTGCCTTGATCACATCACTGCCACGTCGCACACCTCCATCTAATAGAACTTGACAGCGCTTTAAGACGACCGGACAGCTCTGACGAATCTCAAGTAACGTTCTAAGGGCGCTGGGCGAGCCATCGAGCTGCCGTCCTCCGTGGTTGCTTAGATATATGCAATCGATGCCAGCGTCACACGCTAATAACGCATCTTCAGCAGTTGCGATGCCTTTCAGTGCAATCGGCCCAGCGTTATTCCAAGCTGCCCTAATCCACTCCAGATCTTGCCAATTCAGCTTGGCCGAATAAGGCGCACGGTAGGCAGGTTGCTCGCCTTCTGTTGGTACCTTGGCTGTGAACATCTCTGTAATTGGGTCACCAGACTGCGCTGCCAATTCTAACTTGTACCGGTCATCCTCCTCACGTGGAGCCACAGCAGCTGTGTCCACTGTCACAAGCAGAGCATTGTAACCAAGAGATCGGGCCTGGTGGATTAGTGCCTCGGTCTCCGATCTATCCTTTTTGACGTAGAGCTGAAACCAGAGCGTGCCTCCCGGCTGCTCTTTCTGCTCGCTCTGCACACATTTCGCGAGATCTGCAAAGGAGGTTGAAGATGCAGTACTCACAGCGTAAGGAATGTTCCAACGTACTGCCCCTCGAGCAAGGCACAGTTCCCCATCTGGATGACCGAGTCTTGCTAGTGCAGCCGGTGCGATGAAGATAGGTAGGCTACTTTTATGGCCGAGCATCGCTCGATCCGTTCTCACAGTGTGCACATTCCTCATTACCCTCGGTCGAAATCCTACCGACTGCCAATCTCGTCGATTGGAGTTGAAGGTGACAGAATCTTCCGAACTCGACGAGTAGTAGATCCACGCGCGTGTGCTGAGACGCGAACGTGCCACCTCCTCCAAATCGAACAGATTTACGCATGTTGAAATGGGTTTATGCTTCGTCTGTACTTGGCCCTGAGGTTGCGGCTCTGGTAGCGTCGAGAGACGTGATGCAAGACTGACCTGACCCAAGCATTTTTCTAGATCTGGTTAGCACATTGAAAGTGTTACAAAAAATTGGCTTCTACCTTTGGTCAAAGAGTTCTCTAATGTGCCAGGAGGATGAATTGGTTCATAGTCTTCGGTGGCGTCCTGAGGCAGTTTATGTTAGCAACTCACCACCTGAACTCGTTATGTGATGAAGTCCTTCGTACCTTTCCCGCATACTGCAGAATACTCGCTGCGCCACCCGGGTGCGATTGCACAAAGTCGGTAACGTCGTAAACAAAACTATTGATGATGACCCAACATTCTCCTGCGTGGTTGCGTTTCGCAACCTCATCGACGTCGATCATCCGCGACATGATGCTCAAGATGTACAATCGGTTGAAGTTCGGTGATTAGCAGCAAAGTGCCAAGAGGGGTCCAAGGCGTAATCAGATCAAAACTGGTGGTGGTAGAAATTTGGTGCTCCTAGGTCCACGGCCGAATCTGTTCTGTTCCAGGTACTATGCACTGCCAACTGACGATGGCTCACGAGATACAGAAAGCAGTGACTGAAGCCTGTGCATCTGTGGCAAGCAGACGGAATTTGTCCCGGTTGGAAGATCTGCTTCGGCCTTCGGAATTGCTCTTCTCTGACCGGTCGCAGTCGCATAACGCAACGCCCGAGTCGACATCCATACCCGCGGTCTAGCCATGATCGTCCATGGTGGATTCCATCAAGGCATTGAAGAAGTACCAGTAAAACCACCGCACAGAACGATGAAGGTCGTGTAAGCAGTTACAGTCATTCTCTCTACCATCACAACACTCCAACTTTCAAGATGACGGTCCCGACCATGTCAATGGACGAATTAGCCGGCGATGGCCACGATGCCATTCTCGACAATGTTGCTGGCTATGATGTGAACGAAAGGTTCATCCGAAATGCAGTCAATGATGCTGAAGCCAACATCATGCGTATGGCTTTATACCAAACTACCAGAGATCCCGAGCTGGCACAAATGAAGGTCGAGAAGAAACCAATTCGAGGTGGCGTTCTGTTCGACTACGTTCTCACTCCAGAGGATGAAAGGCTTATCAAGGATAAGACTATTGCATACTTGCTCCAAGGCCCACGGTCAGCGCCACCACCTCCAGACCGAGAAGAAGCCTTTGAGATGATGGACATGTTTAGCGACAAGCCAATGCGAGAGAAGCCTGGTGAGCCTAGTTTTGATTATGACGAGGCTTATGAGGAGTTGGCAGTCGAAGACTACCCACGTGCCGTCAGATGGTCAGGTGAGGCGCCTTTGAAGGCTAAGCTGGAAAAATGGAAAGTACTTATCGTTGGCGCTGGCATTTCTGGACTTGCTGCCGCTATTCCACTAAAAGATCTCGGTGTTTCCTTTGATGTTGTCGAGCGACAAAACGGTGTGGGCGGCACGTGGCTACTCAACTCCTATCCTGGCGCACGAGTGGACACTATGAGCTTTTTGTTTCAGTACAAGTTCGAGAAGAACTACCCGTGGACAGGTAAGGAAGTTGCTTATCATTTCTTGGACATGCGCTGACCGCTGAGAATAGAATACTTTGCCTGTGCTGCTGAAACGTGCAAATATCTACAATACATTTCTACTAAATACGGTGTGGCTGAGCATATCACGTTCAACACTGAAGTAACGGGAGCGGTATGGGATGAAGTAGCAAAGTGTTATGATGTGTCAACAGAAGACAAAAACGGCAATGTTCAGCACAAGCGCTACAATGCGATCATCAGTGCTGCTGGCCTCTTCAGCACACCGAATGCCCTGCCAGATATCAAAGGCATCAAGGACTTCCAGGGCCCCATCTTTCATACCGCCAAGTGGGCTCACGAGGTCGACATCAAAGGCAAGAGAGTTGCTCAGATTGGAACAGGTTCTACTGGAGCGCAATTGGCGCCATGCCTCGCACAAGAAGTTGACACCCTTGCTATCTATCAGAGAACACCAAACTGGATGTTCAAGATCGAAGGATATCGAAATTCAGTAACGCCTGCCATGCGCTGGTTGTGTGACCATATGGTATGTATGCAACACAAAAATCCTAGGAACTTGACTAACTTGTACGTGTAGCCGAGTTACTGGAACTGGTTTTGCTGGGTCACATACTACCGAAGTCTCCACCTTGCGTCAATACAGTTGCGTGACGATGAATGGACGAAGAATGGTGGTGGACCCAACAAAAGAAACGATGCGCTCAAAGAATCCCTGACGAATTATTACAAGTCGGTGATCGGCGACAGACCGGAACTCTTGGAACAGATGCTACCCAGCTACGCGCCATTGGTACGACGACTGGTGGTTGACAATGGCTTTTTGGAGACGTTGAAGCGGGATAATGTAGAGCTCGTCACGCAAGGCATAGATTGTATTAACAAGACAGGCATACTGACGAAGGACGGCAAGCAGCGGGATTTCGACGTCATTGTCCTCGGCGCCGGCTTCAAAGTTTCACAATACCTTTGGCCAGTTAATTACGTGGGCAGAGACGGTATGACATTGGCAAAAGCTTGGAAACGGGATGGCGCACGGTCCTACCTGGGCATGACCATGCCACACTACCCCAATCTCTTCACAGCATATGGGCCAAATCACCAGCCGCGAGGTGGAAGCTTATTCTCCTACGGTGAGGTCTGGGCCCGTTACGCCGTGGCATCCATAGCAGGTATGATTGAACGTGATGTTGCCGCCATGGAGGTCAAACAAGATGTGTTCGACCAATACCAGGAAAGGCTTGACGCGCAGAACACCAAACTCATCTGGGAGTCGGCTGGTTCCAGCTATTATGTCAACGAACATGGCAGACAAGGAGTTAACATGCCCTGGACCACAGCCGAATACCACCCCATGATCGCGAAGCCAAATTTCGACGATTTCGTGCTTGACTCTGTCAGCGAACATACTGTGAGCAATGGTGTACCAAAATTTACACGTTTGTCAGAACATTCCGGGGCAAATGGGGTTTCGTTAGGAAAGGAGGGCATAAATGGTGCATCAGTGACGGTATCGATCGCGCATGCTTTAGCTTGAGGGTTTGGAATGATATAAAGATTTGAGGCGATTTTTTAACTTGAAAACAAAGATTCTCTTCTTTCGTATATACAGATTCAGCTACAATGAATACACTTGTGGCCGCAAATGTCGTATTAATCTACGTAGCGTGCACAGTCCAGTCTAGCTCCTCTTTACAATTTTGAAGAAGCCTCTACGCCGTTCTGACAGTCAGCTAGACTTGCCTTGGCCCCTCTGACCAGCAGCGCAGACTCGCCAGGACACTGTTGGAATTGAGTTAGTATCTGGAAGATTGAATCAACGAAAGTAAAGACACTCACCAAGAGATAGTCAAATCCTTGCAAGGTTCGCTTCCGACATTCCTCACCACTAGCGGCAAAAATACCAATTGGACGACGAAGACGCTTACATATGCCCACCAGTTTCTCCAGTACCTCCAGATACTCATCCTCATCACCGTCGCCACCTTTGAGGCCCATTGACAACCTCAAATCAACCGGTCCTACGAAGACCGCCGTGACGCCAGGAACAGAACAAATCTCCTCGGCGTGCTGCACGCCTTGAACAGACTCGATCATCGGGATGACATGGATATTCTTGCTTTTCTCGGTGAAGTAGGTCATCACCGTGCTCGCAGGATCGATGTCGGCAAATTGAGCCAATGCAGGTCCAAAGCTTCGCTGACCCAGTGGAGGATAGGTGGCGTTGTTGACTATGTTCTCGGCATCCTGCCGGGACTGAACCATGGGCACAATGATGCCATCCGCTCCGCAATCAAGAGCCCATTTGGTCCATTCCATAGAACTCGATGGCACCCGGATGAGAGGATGACACTTTCCTGCTGAGGCGGCGATGACTGCGTGGGTAAGGCTGGCAGCTTGTTGAGCGCTCAGCGGGTTGTGCTCCATGTCAATCAGGACCCAGTCGTAGCCTACGCGGGCGACAAGTTGTGCTGAGAATGTCGATCCAAAGCCGAGTGTGCATCCTATGAGTGGACTTGTTCTGCTGTTATTCAAAAAGCCAGTCATTTTGGTGGCTGGACTTGGTATCCCTGCTGTCCACGAGGTTTCTTGCCGTTAAGGTGGTGAGCTTATGCTAGGGTGCGCACCTACTTCAGAGAACTACTACTGTTAGAGACTTCTCCACTGAGGTTGCATAATTGATTGCTGAGGTGATGTGTTGTCTTTCGAAGACCATTGTTTTCCGAGACTATTCCGGTCTAAGTAGAATCGGTCAAAGTCCCGTGACTAGATGGGTACCGTTAAGAAAGGAGGTTTGCTGAATAGATTGACGATCATCAGGATGATGATTCAGGTTTAGAAAACGAATAGTTGACAAACCTTACTACATACGTAAGCGCGAATTAAATCGTCGATGGCGTTGCAAAAACCATTTGACGAACTTCCCAATGGCGGGTCTAGCTGGGGGATGTGGGATACTACAGATCGCAAAGATGAGCTGGGTACGCTAAATCGCCTGACCGCTGATGTCAAAGCTGCAGCTGGCAAGGAGATCAAAGATGGTATCAGCATTTCATTGAAGTAAACGATACAAGAAGTACTGCGTCTCGCAATACTGTTGTCCAAGCTGTGATAAGGTACTGACACACAGTACAGTTGGAGTCTAGATAAACCAGCTACACCAATCTTCGACCGGCGGAAATTGGCACACAGTGTCATCGATAACAGCCTCACTACTTCATCCGCAAGTTTTGACGATGTGCTTCACCTCAACACTCAGTCTAGTTCTCAATGGGATGGACTCCGACATGTCGTTCATAGACACACTGGGCTGCTGTACAATGGGGTCACGAAGGACGAAGTTATCCATACAAACCGCCTGGGTATCCACGGTAAGTAGTGGCCGAATATTGTGATATCTCTAGAGGTCATCAGCACTGACAGTATTTCCAAGTATGGCACGAATGTGGTGGCATCGTCGGGCGTGGTGTCTTAATTGATTACGTTGCCTATGCAGAACGACATGGCATCACCTACTCACCAGTAGAGTATCACGCCATCTCATTGGAAGCCATCCAAGAAGCCGCGAAAGAACAACGAGTTCAGTTCCGTCACGGCGACATCCTCCTCGTCCGTGCCGGGGTTACGAAATGGTACAACGAATGTACAGACCACACTCGTCGCGACGCATACTTTGCGAACCCAAGGAAAGCCGGTGTAGGCGTAGCACCCACGTCAGACACGATCGCATGGGTCTGGAACACGGGCTTCGCAGCCGTTGCCGGCGACGCACTGGCCTGGGAGCCCATTCCGTATCCTGCTGATACACCATGTGAGAACATCCCCATCCCCTGACTACAGTCTCAGCAGCTAACCAAATCTCAAACCTCTAGCTTTTCATCAATATCTCATTGCACTCTGGGGTTCGCCCATAGGCGAGCTCTGGGACCTGGAAAAATTAGCCGAAACCTGTGCTCGACTGGGACGCTACTCCTTCTTCTTCACAAGTAGTCCATTGAACGTGCCGGGTGGTGTTGCTTCACCCCCGAACGCGCTTGCGATATTCTAGATGCGGTTTTATGGCTTAAGCATCTGAGTAGTCATTACTGTACTGAGAAAATCCAGACACATATTTTCCTAAAGCTGCTTTTTGCAATTTTCTCTAGTGTGCTTCGCGGTAGCACAGTCAAGACATGTTACCACATAAGCATGATACCAATATATATACATACATGTACCTATACATTTACTCAGTGAAAGTGACACGGTTTTTGTGCTCAGTGCGTACGGAAACCTCGATAAATGAGTTATTGTATCACGGTTTCCAAAGTCATGCATAGTCTGAAGGTCATTATAAAAAAGCTAGTATGGTATGCCTAACTGTCGAAGCATCAAAACTCATGCATCGGAAGAAGTGGACGAAAATGGGGAGAGAAGCAAAAAGAGGAAAACCGATTTACTGCTCAAGATACAATACATAATTATCAGATATCAACGTTTTAATGCTAAGTAACTTAACTAGAAGCTCCCTGCGTACGGAACAACTCTCGATCGTTCAGTCCATACGCATCTCTACTCGAGTCATGAACGCAAGTCCTACGCATATCGCGGCGGTACTTGCCCTCATACGAGCCAATAGTGGCACGATGCAGGACTGCTGTGTTGTCCCAGATAGCGATGTCACCTGGGTTTTGCCAGTGGTGCTCAAACACATACTTTGGCTGGGCGGAGTGTTTGCGGAGTTCGTCCAAGAGGGCTTGGCCTTCCTCGATCGGCATGCCCTCGATGTGGTGGGCGTATGAGGTTATATAGAGCATTTGTCGGCCTGAGGGCTCGTGGAGTGTGACGAGCTTATGACGGGATGTAGGCTCATCTAGGACGTTGAGGTGCTTAAATAGGGGCGAGTCGGGGTTTGCGGTCTTGCGGTTGTGCACGAAAGAGTGGATCACGACCTTGTCTTTGATTTTCTCTTTCATGTCGTCGGGAAGATCCTCATAGGCTTGGCGGGCGTCGGCATATTCGGTATGTCCGCCTGTCTCTTTAGGTGGTAGTTCCACGGCACGCAGAATGGAGACATAGGTTCTTCGAGGATTGAAAGAGCCATCAGCATGCCACAGAGCATTGCCGCGAATGGCGGTCGTGCGCTTCTCATTGCTGTTGGTCACAACCTCTCCTTCGTGGTCTAGGTTGGAAATGTCGAAGATCTCTTGGAATGGTAAAGATCGCATGTGCGGGCTGCGATACTTGCTCTTCTCGACTTCACCGAACAGGGCGGAAAAGTCGACGTGTTCTTTGTCACCGGGGAGCCCTGAGTCTCGGACTACTACAACACCATACTGGTGTAGGGTGTCGCGGAGTTTTCTGAATGTTGCATCTGGAAGCGGCTTCGAGAGATCGAGGCCAGTAACTTCGCAAGCAAATGAAGGGTGTAAGGGTGTAACCTCAAACGGACTCAGCGAGCCCATATTGCCAATGTTAATCCTAAACTGCGTTCGATAGTGTTAGTGTAGTTTGTACTGTATCATAGATCGTAATGAGATGTATGCACGGTAGAGTATATGCACTTCTTATTTTCTGCTTGCCTGGTCGGAAATCAAGTGGTGATCACGAGATGTTGGACTAGGTAAATTTACCTCGGAACTAGCAATTCCGAACTTGTGTAAACTTATCCTCTTATTCATTACACATGATTCTTAGTGCCTGATGTAGTTAGGCGAATGTTGTCATTGCTGCTATGGACTTTCCAGGCACTGCACTGGTTGTAGGGGCTGCATCCGGTATGATTGAACTACATCGTGCGAACATGCTTTGACTGATCTGAATGAGGCATTGGTAAGGCAACAGCAATACTATATGCCAAAGAGAAATGCCGCAGCATTGTCGTTGCCGACATCAACCTCGATGCGCTAGTTTTGGTGCAAAAAGAGATTGAATCGACTTACGACGGTGTACGTGTTGCTGCCGTTCAAGTGAACGTCTGCGATGAGGCCTCGGTGAAGCAGCTTGTTTCTACTGCTGTCGACACTTTTGGGAGAATCGACTATTGTGCCAATGTAGCTGGAATCATTCGTTTTGGCGATACGAGTGTATTGCCGGTCGATGACTGGGATCTAGTCCAGCAAATCAACCTGCGTGGAACGTTTCTATGCGCCAAGTATCAGATCAAGGCGATGCTCGAACAAGAACCCATGACAAGCAGGTGTGTCCTCCGGATCGACAGTGTTCGCTGTCTCTGACTGCGGGTTAGTGACTCTCCCTTCCCAGCGAGGGGCGCGATTGTAAATGTGGCTTCACAAGCTGGACTGATGGGCAATCCTAATCTTCCTGCCTATGTCGCTTCGAAACATGGGGTTATTGGCCTATCTAAATCGGTGAGACACCCATGGTGCGATCACGCACGTACTATATGCCACCATTACTGACCTGAAGAAGGACGGTCTCAAATTCGGAAAGGAAGGCATTAGAGTTAACGCGTTATGTCCTGGGTAAGACTGGGTTTCCTTCAGGGGAGGAATGAATTAGCTCACATTATCTAGGACCATTCAGACTCCGATGCTGGGCGCCCTGCCTCAAGGAGAGGCAGGAAGAGCCCGGGAAGCCGAACGAAAGCGCGAGATCGCATTGGGCAGAGTGGGCGAGCCAGAGGAAATCGCCCAATGTATTTTGTTTTTGACTAGCGGGCGAAGCAGCTTCATTACTGCTACCACTCTCGCAGCGCATGGAGGTTTACAGTGAAATATGATCCATCGATGCGGTGTGAAAGGTTATGATGGCTGTCTTCTTTGCTACCAGACTTAAATGAAGGTAATATGCTAGTAATCAGATTAGTTCCTACTGTGTTGCTTGGGAACCAGCGGGTAAATGAAGATCGAGTGGTGCTATAATGATGTATGTGCTCAAACATGAATCTGTCTATCAGGCTCTACCACTTATGCTTTTCTATACCTAGGGACGGAAACAGACTTCTCTCTGCTCTGGCGTACTGGTGCTTCGTGGTCAACGATACCTAATTCCTAATTCTCATTTTATAGGATAGTGTACTCAAGACAAGCGTTTGCAGATTACAGAGACACGTTTCTAGAGAAGTCTGGGCTGGTATCTACATGTACTAGTCTAGCGTATTCAAAAGCAGAATTACATTCATTCCGTGTTTAAGACACTTTGTCATTGCCGCCAAGTAGCTCTACTGTCCTGAAGATTAGGTGGCTATTATCATCCCGCTAGGTCTGCATGAGAGACAACAGTTTTCTGTACTAGCGTTTCAATGTTTACCTCGCTGCAAGCAGAATGATCAGTAAAATAATCGTTAGTTCAGTGTAACTCCTTGCCGGTCCAACTAGAACCGGAACAGAGCGAAGCCGGAATTGGAGCAGTTTGAGGCATAATGACCATGCTTGACCGACTCCAATTCGCCAAATGTTCCGGTCAAGAGAGATATTTGGCCAAAGCAAGGTTGAGGAAAACATAGGATCTGATACTGGCATACAACGAACTGCACTTGTATCTAACGGTAGAACCGTCAACTGCTTCATACGGCATCACTATCGGGGTACTATCACAATAACCTTCACTCCCATTACTACATCCTCAAAATGGTACAGGCTAAAGTGGCTATCGTCACAGGAGGTGGTGAGTCTAGTTACATATGCCGTGTGAATGATGATCTGATGTGATGGCAGCCTCCGGCATGGGCTTGGCGACCTGCAAGTTGCTGGCGTCCCAAGGATGGAAAGTAAGCATTCTAGATATGAATGCTGAAGCTGGAACGGAGAGAGCGAAGGAGATTGGAGGAATATTTTGCAAAGCCGACGTGACCAACTATGAAAACCTCTCCCAGGCCTTCCTAAAGACTTGGAAGGAGTTTGGCCGTCTCGATTTCGGTATGAGACAGGACTCTAGGTCGAATGTTTTCCACTGACGTTGATTCGCAGTATTTGCCAATGCTGGCATCTTAGGCAAATCCAACTGGTTCGCCAAGCAGTCCGAGGACGAGAACGGCCTTCCACCGCCTCCTGACCTACTCGCTAGCAGAGTGATGTACGACGGAGTCCTTTTGACTGTGTATCTGGGTCAACACTTTCTCCGTAAAAACCCAACCCCGGGGGGTTCGATCGTTGTTCTTGCTTCATCAGGAGGTATCTATCCTTCGCCTCGAAACCCACTTTACAGTTCCTCGAAAGCAGGCGTTATTGGTTTCGTCCGAAGTGTGGCACTAGGGCTAGCTCCTGAGAACATCCATGTTTCGTGTGTCTGCCCAGGTAGTGTGGCAACCGGCCTCATGACACCACAGCAATTTGCGACTATGAACCAAGACATGTTTACTTCGCCAGAACGGATAGCAGAGATTGTCGTCATGCTACTCAAGCAAGAAGAGGAGTATCGAGGTGCAGCGGTGGAAGTTGTAGCCGGTGAACACTTCTTGCGGTGGAGACCTGAGTACTGCAACGAGAACATGGCGAAATGCTGGGCTTCTATGGGTGGTAGCACACCTACTCACAACGGAGGCTTGAGTCATCCCAGAAATCCTTGAAAACGTGATTGAGTTGTATTATCTTTCTTGGCATCCTAACAGGATACATACTACCTTCTTGATACGGGAGCTAGCAAGTAGCACAAAAACTCTAGACTCGAGTGTGCTATGCCTGGGGTGTTGTTATGGTATGCAAACAAGTCAAAGTCAATATGGGGCACCCGGAATATGCGTACGCTGACCCGGAATGGCTATCTCAGGTAGGTTTGAGATATCTCCATTGTCTCCAACATCTCCAAAATCCTACAATTGTCACGTGTGGACTTTTCGAGCGTGATGAGTCAGCGGACCATGTTCATTGTCTTTGGTCCTAGCAACTGCTCGTCGGAAATTGTCCTGGCTGGTTATTGGTGCCTCAAGTACGGATCCATTCTAAGAAATAACATTCTCACACGCAGAAAACCATATTTCCAGTTTGTTTCCGAAACTCTTACTCCATTGCCCTTTGAAAAGCGTGGTGAAATAGATAGTATCAATGAACACCATTACATCCAGCTACGCATTCTGCTTCATCTCACTGTTTTAGCACCGTCATCATGGGTGAATACCAAGAATACCAGTTCCTGAAGGACGTCGAAGGCAAGATCCTCATTGACAACCAGGTATGTTCGTTGAAACCTAACATGTCATGGAAAGCCGCTTACCTTATCATCAGCTGATCGCGGCTGACACAAGATCGTTTTCATCACTGGTGAATCCAAAGGATGATGCAATCATCAACGACCGCCATGCCATCTGCGGGCAATCGGACGTGGACAAGGCTGTCGCGTCGGCACACAAGGCATTCCGTGGACCTTGGTCGAAAATCTCGGGCGCCCAGCGTGGTGCTATCATGTTTCGGTGGGCTGATCTCCTTGAGCAGAATGCGGGAGAAGCAGCCTACTATGAATCTATATGCTCAGGTAGGCCTGTGGGTAACATGGTGAAGGAGATTCCTTGGATCTGCCGGGTCATCCGATACTATGCTGGCTGGTGCGACAAGCTGGAAGGTGACTCGATGAATGACGACGACGGATTTTACAAAATTGTCCGCCATGAGCCTCTAGGTGTATGTACGGGCATTACCCCGTGGAACGGCCCTATGATGGTGCTGTCCCTGAAAGCTGCCCCTGCTCTTGCAACGGGGAACACGTTTATATTGAAGCCGCCGGAGTTGTCTCCTTTGAGCTCCCTGTTTGCTTCTCATCTACTGGGGCAGGCTGGCGCACCCGAAGGTGTGCTTAACGTGGTTACTGGTGACGGTTCTACCGGAGCTCTGCTTGCCGGACATATGCGTATACAAAAGGTCTCTTTCACAGGATCCGTGCCAACTGGCCGGAAAATCGCCGCTGCTGCCAACGACAGTAACATGAAGCGTGTAACACTGGAGCTGGGTGGAAAGAGTCCCGCATTGGTTTTCGCCGATGCAGATATGACGGACGCTGTTTCCTGGCTGACCCGCGGTATCACGCAGAATACTGGTCAAGCTTGTATTGCCTCGAGCAGAGTATATGTCGAGGAGTCAATAGCCGATGAATTGATCGAAGCCATCAAGACCAATTTCGAGGCAGCCAACTTCAGTCTCGGTAACGACCCACAGGACCACAAAACAACGTATGGCCCTTTGATCAGCAAAGCGCAGAAGCAAAGAGTTAGCGCTTTCATCGAACAGGGAAAGAAGGACGCCTCACTGGTGGTCGGAGGTGGCAAATCCACAGAGAACGGCAACTATATCTCTCCCGTTATCTTCAAGAACCCATCGGCGGATGCAACAATTTACAAGGAAGAAATATTCGGCCCCGTCTTGTGCATACAAACTTTCAAGACCGAGGACGAAGCGGTTGAGAGAGCTAACGATTCCGTCTTTGGCCTTGCTGGTGAGGACAATGTTGCCCCTGACTGCTGTACCTGAGATTACTAATTATATCGTCTTAGCATACGTATTCACCCGAGATGTCAAGCGCGTTCTTCGTGTCTCCAAGGCACTGGAAGCCGGGCTTGTAGGTGTCAACGCCGGGGTCGCTCTATTCCCTAACGCACCTTTTGGCGGTTACAAGACAAGTGGTGTTGGTAAAGAGCTCGGCCGCTATGCTTTGGACGACTACCAAAACACCAAGACTATATTCATTGGGTAAGTGCAGCTTATGTATTTATATAAGGAGAGATCTGAACTAACCCTTGAAAAGCACACACTCGGACGCAGCATTTTGGGCGAACAAGAAGGGTGTGTAACGAGACATTTTAGAAGTGTCTCTGGTAAATTTCGGCGACTCGCAGCTTTTGATTAGACGGCAGCCTTTGTATAGCTCAATTTTCCCCTTGCTTTTGTGAGTGTCTTGTTCTACATGGAGAAAAACACGAACGTACATAGTAGCACATCGCAAATAGTGAAGATGCAGTTTCATAAGATTAAAGGAGGAGGCACAAGACACTCTGTGCTTTCTTGGTTGTTTCACAAGCAACCCACAATGCAGACAACATTAGGCAAGTGGAATAGTCTTAATGAACACACTTTGGACTTTATATGTTATATTCTTGATTCCCTGATCCGGGGTGGGTATTTTGTATCAGCCACGACAGCAAGCTGTAGTCTGCCCTTGCTCAGCTGGTTCCAGCACCCACGTGAATGCCGTCTAAGTCACGTCCATAACTTCCCGAGCTTACGAGAAGTACATACCTGTGAAGAGTTTTAGCTGACGCACGAATACAAAAGTTCATCGGCAACCTACCTCCATCACAGATGATCGTTTGCCCAGTCATGCGGTTCGAGTCTTTGCCAGCCAAAAAGCTGACCAAACCAGCGATATCTTCAGGAAACAGCTCCTGATCGATGGCGTTCTTCCGATGCGACGATGTCTTGTACGTGTTCTCCACGCTACCGTTGGCGTTCTCTTTAGCCAGACGTTCAGCGTACACCAGTGACATGTCTGTCTTGACGGAGCCGGGGCAATAGGCATTGACAGTGATGCCGTACTGTCCTAGCTCCAAAGCTGCTGTCTGCGTCATGCCGCGGACCGCCCACTTGCTGGTGCAGTAAGCTGGAGCTTTACCACTGGGACGGTATCCCGAAATGGAACATGCTGCGATCAGTTTGCCACCGGAACCCTGCTTAATCATCTGCTTGGCTGCGATCTGGTAGCACAGGAAAACGCCACGGATATTGATGGCCATGACTCGATCCCATCGGTCCACCGTCTGCTCCAAGAAACTGGTGCAATCCAAAATTCCTGCATTCGCGACCATAACTTCCAGCGAGCCAAATTCCTGCACTGCTGTGGCCACCAATGCCTCGACTTGTTCCTGACTACTTACGTCTGCCACACCTGCAACTGCTTTACCGCCATTGGACTTGATCTCGTTGACGACGCTGTCAATACTTTCTTTCTGAGGCTGGATGTCGTTGACAACAACGTTGAAGCCGTCTTGAGCAAGCCTCAATGCGATACCTCGGCCAATACCGCGTGACGCTCCAGTAACGATGGCGGTAGGCATTTTGACAAGTTGTTTTTCTTCAACTTCACAGTTGCTGAAGCTCGTTAGATTGGATCTAATAGTACTCAGCCGTTCCTGCACGACCGGCTGTCTGTACAACCCGCTCCTTGCGAATCACTATTCGCTCTATTCCGAGAGGAGGAAGCAACTACAATTCCGAGAGGCTCCACGTGCAATTCCACCAATGCAGCCCGTGCTATACGGCTTGGCAGAGAGGAAAAGGGGCATGATCATCCAACTAAGCATGGCTGAAAGGAAACTAGCACCGTGAAACACTGTAGTGCGGGTTACGGCAAGCTTTTTGATGACCTGTGCAAGTGTCCATCCACACTTATGGGAAAGCAAAAAGGCGCCTTTATTGCTTAGGATCTTCGATCGACAACAAGAGGCCAACCATGGCAGAGACGTATTTGCAAAATGCTCACCTCTCCACTATTAACCCAGATTTTGCTACACTCGTTCCTACGGTAAATGCGGCGTTTAAGCAGATTTGGACATACAACGATCTCGACGAATTTCGCGGCAATTGGAGAAAGAGCCCACCGATCTATGCATCAATCATCCCAACCGATGGCTTTGACATATCTCACCAAAACGTGACTGTCTCGGACAAGACAGAAATCGAAATCCGCATTTTCGCCCCGCAAGGAGTTCGTGACAATGAGTTACCCTTGCTATTCGTGCTCCATGGAGGAGGTATGTGTTACATGTGCAACACAAGAGTGTAATGACCATCATTTTTAACGTGTTTCGTTCTTGAAGGCTGGGTCGTTGGCGGACATGATAGCGAAGGCAGTATATGTCGCCTAGCCTGTGTGCGGAACCGCATGAAAGTCCTGAGCGTGGACTACCGACGGTGAGTCAAGTTGACAGCTATAGCTAATCACGCCATGGGCAATGTCTGACATGCCTATACTAACATCGCTTTCAAGCGCTCCTGAGCATCGCTATCCATGCGCTCTCAATGACGGCTACGACGTTTTTCAATGGGTCTGACAATTAATAACTTCATGACGAATGTCGACGTGTGTCTCTGATCCTGACAAGAACGACAGGCTGTTGCTCATGCAACGCAGCTGGGCTTCAATCCCGATAAGATCGTCCTCTTTGGCACAAGTTCGGGTGCAAATCTGGTATGTAATAGTCTTTGCCGGAGCCGGTCATATCAGCAAGCTGAATACATAATAGACTGCTGCCCTTGCCCTCAAGCTTCGCGATTCAGAAAGTCCCTTTCATGTAGCCGGCCAAATACTGAATGTGCCGGTCACTTGTCATCCGAAACACTTTCCTTCGCACAAATTCGAGTTGAACAGCTATGAACAGAATGCAGAATCACCAACCACGAATGCAACCCACATGAGATGGTTCTGGGGTATGCAGATTTAAGCAATCGCCACTTTGTGCACGTATCATTGACAGGTGATCACAGATCAATACTATCCAAATGCTTCTGCGGATCCATTAGCCAGTCCTCTCCTGGCCGAATCGCATGCCAACCTCCCTCCGACATGTTCGTCTACACCAATCGCCGCTTCCCTTGTTCCATGTCACATTACTAACAACAGTACCAGTGATACAAGTTGGCGGCCTAGACCCTCTTCGTGACGAAGGCATCGCGTACGCGAAGGCGCTGAAAGAAGCAGGGTAAGCGCGAATGTTCGCCTGTGGTTCTAGAAGCTGACTGAGTACAAACAGAGTAGAAACGAGGTTGGAGATATATCCAGGCCTTCCGCATGGATTCATGTTGGCTGTGAGCATGGGTTTCACGATACGATATTATCGCACAGTATCCGAGTGGCTGGAGCACTTATTGAGTGGTTTGCAGACTCGAGCAGAGACAGACTCTGCAGGAGCCGCGCAGGTCGCTACCAATGATAAAGCGTAGGAACTGTCGTACAGATCTTTCTTATCTTAGAGCTCGCTTTGCTATCTAGATACTTTCGAATGCTTATCACTCGTGATGCTGCTTTGCAAGCCATCCAAATACGATATCGTCTACACATTTTGAGGCTGCGTACCTCATTCTAGCTGTAGCGAGTCTGTAGATAGTGAGGTCTTGGAATCAAATGTGCTGATCGAACTTATATATACGTGCGATGCTGCGAATTGAAAGCTGGACGTGGTGATTCAGCCACAATACCACTGAATGTTTCCTCTTACTACTGTACCAACCACGGTGTCAATCTTATCTCAATTAGCTAAGTACGAGTTGTCGCGTACCTACACTGACAGAAACAACTAACATCATCCGTTCCTCCAACATGCCTGACTGTGTTCGCTACGCTCGTACCATACAGGCCTTAAAGAGGAGTAAACGACCTCAAAACGTGACACACATGGAATACTCTCAATGCTCACTCAGTGCATTTTGCATGGACTTATGATTGTCAGCCAACCAGAAGCCATTCTCACGCACTAATTCCAAGAACGCACCCAGTGAGCGTTGAGAGAATACTATATCGGAAATCTCGGAACAACTCCCAAATACCACATCCTACAACCACAACCACATCCACAACCACAACACGAAACAACGACCATGCTCGCAGCAACCTACAAAGCACAAAAAAAGCTACCAACCAGAACAGAAAAGACGAACAAGAAAAGGAGCTCACCATGGATCCCAACCTCTTTAAAGGAAAAACATACATCGTCACCGGCGGCGCCGCAGGCATAGGCCTAGGCATAGTGCGCCAACTCAGCCGCTACGGCGCCACAGTCTACAGCCTAGACAGCATCGCCACGCCCAGCGAAAAAGACGCCGCGCAGATCTTCAGCCAGCCTAACGTGCACCACCTCCAAGTCGACGTGCGTGACCGCCAGGCCTGCGCAACGGCAGTCCAACAAATCTCATCCACCCACAACGGCGCCATAGACGGCCTGGTCAACAACGCCGGTATATGTCTGGCCGAAGGCGAGCTGCCAGACCACGAGCTCTACCGCAATATCATGGACACTAACTTCGGCGGCGCTTTCAACATGGGGTCCGAGGTGTTGCCCGTGATGAGGCGCAGTGGAAAGGGGGGCGCGGTCGTGAATGTGGGCAGTACGTCGTGTTTGAGTGGGAAGAACCGGTTGCCGCTGTATGCGAGTTCGAAGCATGCTCTGCTTGGACTGACGCGGTCTTGGGCTTTGGATTGGGCCAAGGATGGCATTCGTGTGAATTGTGTTGGGCCTGGTAAGTTTTGTGTTGGACTCTTTGGTGTATTTGATCTCTCTCTCCTAATCTTCTTCCCTCCTCTCTATCTCCCTTTTGTTGTTATTCATGCATGCAATTTGGTGGACGATGCTTACAGAATTTTTGTCATAGGGGCCACAGACACAGCTATGGCTCGTGGTCCACTACGCGCGGTGCAGGGACCAAAATTCGGGATGGACAAGACGGACGATGAGCTATTAGAATGCGTGGCACAGTTTATTCCAATGAAAAGGTTTGGCACACCTGACGACGTGGCTAATGCAGTAAATTTTCTGTTGAGTGATCTTGCGAGCTACATCACGGGACAGGTAATCACAGTCGCAGGCGGTTCATCATAAAGGCTTTGCAGGTGTTCCACTAGATATCATACACGACAGCAAAATTGTCAAGGAGTATCATGCAGTAAAACTTTATCGTTATTGTAGTTGGAAGATGTGCTCCCCTTGACCGCTACTGTGTTTGCGCACAGTTCTTGTCCACACCATTTAGTCTTCCAAGTATTGTAAAGACTGGGTCTGCTCAGGGAACTCCTGCACCCACATCAACTGTAAATCTCGCTGACCATGATTCGTCACCTTGTGCGGCGTTCCCTTCGGCACCCACACTCCATCAAGTCTCGTCACTCGCTGCACAGCATCATCCTCCTTTTGGCCCCCCTCAAAGGTCGCCTCCCCATCCATAACAACATAACAATATCCAACTCGACCCTTCAGCAACGGCACAGATTGGCCAGCCTTCAAGAAAGTCATGCCAATCGCTACCTTATCGCTCGGCACCGCGACACCCCGATTGTAATTCAATTGACCCGGAGCCGATCCAGCAACCCAGCTGACGAGCCAGCGCTTGAAACCGTCGCGGTCCGCCAACGGCGCATTGATATGGTGCTGGAGATCCGTCCAACGTGCCATGGAAATGATATCGGTCTGGGGCGGCCCAGTTACAATGCCGTCCATGTAGTAAACGGAGGTGCCGATCTTCTCGATGCCGTCGTGCACCCATATGAGCTCGCAGTCGGAGTTGCCAGAGTTTCTGACTCCGTGAGGCACGCCGGCGGGAATGTAGATACAGTCCATGGGGCCTGCGTATGTCTTCTCGCCTTTGCCATCATAGGATTCAAGCTCACCCGTCAAGATGACGTAAATCTCTGTCACGCTGTGGTAATGGAGACCTTTCTGTTGCTGGCCTTTGAACAGATTCATCATGCCGACCACAAAGTTTTCGTTGATGACTGCTGCTTGCTTATTCGGGTTGACATAGCCTGCAGGACCGCCCACCCAGCTTTTAAGCCATCGCATGAACCCTGGCTCTCGAGCACCAGGAACATGCCACTGTTCCTCGAGAGTATTGTATGGTACGACCTTGATACCTGACATCTTTTGTGTTGTTTAGGTAGTCCCCAGTCAACTGAGTTCGTGCTTGGTAGCAATGTGAATGATTCAATGTTGCCAAGCAAAGCTAGGTCAAGCACAACCAATTAGAGATCTCGCAAGCATTCCGAGAAGATCATTTCCGACCTTCCGACAGGTTGTGTTATTGCTACCTAGGTATATCATTTCGAGATATGGCGATGTTACACCCATACCTCGGCTATTTACAATCTGGTTGGTATCCACGGCGATGAACACTACTGGATATCACCATAGAGACCTGGGGTACCAGTACTGAGGAAGCCAAAATCGCTGATTCCACCGTGCTCGTCAAGAGATAGAGAGACTTCTGGCATCTGATGAAGCAACATGTCAATGTCATCCCCGTTGATGTTATCCATCATCGATATTCCGCCCAATGGGTGAGCGAAATTAATCGGACCGAAATTTTGGTCGAAATCAAGCGTGCCAACAAAGAGATCGTCTCCAGCGCGGAACCGAGCTATGGCTCGATGAACGTTGTCGATGATGCGATTGAGTCTCTGTAATGCCCTCAAAGCCCGTTTGCTGCTCGACGACATTTGAGTGAGCATGTCGAGTCCCTTGGTAAAAGACACGATGGCTGCCTCCCTAGTAGAGTTTGAGATCTCTCGCTTGATAATTAAACGCACAAGCACAAGTAGTGCACCGACCATGTAAAGGACGCACACAAAGCAATCGATCACGTGCCACTCCGGTGCAGCCATGTATAGGACGACGGCATCCACGGTGCTCGATGCGATGTCCAGGCATTGACTACCTAACATGTCATTATATCGTGGACTGAGTATGATATCTTGACGGATGAGAAGTCTGATCTGGTTATGGCGCTGCCAGCTGTGGTCAGCATAGTCTTGTCCGAGGGGATGAAGTGTAGAACTTACCAAGAAGAGGAGCAGTCGGTGACGTCGAACATTTAGGGAATATTGATCATTATGTGCAAATGCAAGGTGCTCGTTCAGGCATTGGAAATGTTTGGGAAAGGTGCTAGCTATGTATGCAATACGGGCGTCTGTCAAAGCAATGTACTCCAAGTTGTACTTCTCTTGTGCATTCAAGGCAAACATTTTGAACCAGATTTCGGAGAGTAGTTTGGCCCATTTCGCTGAGCACACCACCCACGCTGCGGCGGAGCATTCTGGCACCTCGTCTGGCAGAGGTTTGTTTATGAACATTGCTGCATCGTCGAGGGCTCGTGGATATTCGATATCATAATCGGCGTCATGAATGAGGTGAGGAGCACCACAATTGAAGGCAATGTGGTGCTCAAGGAAATAGATGATGTAAAATAGTCGTTGGCGCAGAGCAACCTCAAACTCAGTGCACTTTGCAGTGGCGCGCTTGCTATGCAAGCCCAGTTGAAAGCAGAGACGAACAGCTCGGCCCATGGTGTCGTATGCGGCGTCAGAGTTGTCGCTGTACAAATGATACATAGCCTTCAGTATCAAGCATTGCAAAGTCATGAGGTTGCCATTACCAAGCCATACGAGGCGATAGATGATATCCTCCGCCCGGCAGAATTCCTCCCATCCAGGAACATGACCTGACCCACTGGAGTCTTCGTTTAGACATTGGATAATGGCAACGATGAGATTGAGCTGGGCAGCAAATTGTTGAGTTTCAACAGCCGGTTTCTGCACATCAGTAGAGGTGAGGAATGTCTCGAGCTGGTCTCGGAACATGTTCTCATTGAGGCAAGGCCAGGACGGGTGAACAAGAGCAAAGAAGGTGTTTACCATATTTGTCAAGCTCTCAGCATCCAATGCTTTGGATTCACGTATCAGCGTGCGGAGGTTCGTCCGCCCAAGGCGGGGCAGGTTCATCACGCCCGTAGCGGTAGACGTGACCAAGACAGACTGCTCGGAAGGGGTTTGATGGTCAGAATTGACTGCAGCACATGACAGATCGGTGACTGAGATGACTTGGAAAGGCGCAGTCGGAGCTCTGACTATTTCTTCGTGCGGAATCTCTGATAATTCAGGCTGGCCACCGCTATCCATACCACCAACGCCAGAATCACCATCGTATTCAGCGCAGTTTCGCTCGTTATTGCTCTGGATTGTGGCCGCGAACTGCTTGGTGCGCTGCTGCTCGAGGGCCTCGATGCGATCAGCAAATTCCGCCAGAGCTTTCAGCATTGTTTCCGAGTCATTGGCGAAGTTGTTCGAATACCTGCGCTCAGGTGGAGTGGTCCGGGATGTGCTGGCAGCTGCAGCGGGGCGCGGCACTCGTCTGCGGTCTGCTGCATAAATGCACTCGGTGTTTGTAGCTTGACAGTGTTGGCAGATATCCTCCCCAGTACACTTCTGATCTCAGTCCCATTCGACAAATAATGGCATGATGGTAGACTCACTCGAACTCTTTTCATCTGACAATGCATGCTAATCAAAGTCCCGACTTTAGCAGTTGCTGGTTGACACAGCTGAATAATGACTTACCAAGCACTGGACACATATCTCCCACGTTTCTTTTTCGTATGAGCACGCTGAATCGTCTCTGTTCTTTCAATTTGTGCACCCGCGACCGTGTTTTGTTGAGCTGCAGCGGATTGCGGCACACTTGGATCCCTCGGAAGATCTGAAGCATTCACAATAATTGTGTCGTCAAGGCTGGTATCGAGAGAAGAATGCGGCAGGGCGTAGATTTCATGCGAGGACTTGTGCCGTTTTCCTGGTGGCTCCATCGCGATCGCAAAGTATGACTCTTTCTGGAGGAACCTCAGGTCCTTAGCGATCGGAGGAGTGAGTCAATCAAGCTCGAGAAGGGTGGGCGTAGTGTGCGAGTTGTTGTGACGCAGAAGTATGTGGTGCTTACGATGGGTTGGGAGCGTCCTTGCCACACGGCTTGCGTTACCTATGATCTGAGGACTTTTCTACCGTGCTGCCATGGGTCATGTGCTCCCTTTGTGCAAGTGTGAAAGCTATTGGATCTAGAAGTCAGATAAACATACGCGCGTCAGTTCGAGCTTGCGATCCGATATAGGAAGTCTCGAGGCGACAAGCGCTCAATGTCACGCTCTCACTTATGGAAGCAGCAGGCTGGATGAATGCATGCATGTGTGCAATCGTGAATGCTGAGTGCTCCAATGCGAAGACTGGGAAGAGTCGGCTGCCCCAGATGGCACGCCCACGCCGTCGTTGGTTGCTTCCCCGCATATCGCCAAACCCCGGCATAGAAAATTTGGTGGAGCTAGACCAGGAGCTCGTGCAGACGACAGGACATAAAACTTAGCCAGATTTGTTCACAAAATTGTGTATGACTACACGATGCGGGAGGACTCAATCCCGTGCCTCCGAGTCAGGTTATGCGTTTGCCCACGCGAACGAAAATTTCTGCTGTACAGTACTAGTCTCACACCAGCAGACTTGCGCCACTATAACGCAGTGACCCAAAAGCTAATTTAAATTAGCGTACTGTAGGGGTCATCTACTCTTTGACCGAGACGTTGTTCACTGTACAAGGGAAGCCATGTTTATGCAGGTGTTAGGCTTACCAAGCACAACTCTTTAGCAAGAATACGATGTGTTCTCTAAATTGGCCACTTTACATTGGTCGAAATCTCATGAGTTGTGTGTGATCTACTGTACTACTCGATTCGAAGCGATTACTTGCACATCAACCTTACTGTAGCCTTCCAACGGTACAGTAGAGTGAAACAAAAGCTTGAGTAGTGCCTTAACTTGGAATGCATGGTAGTGGATCCTGGAGTCTGGCATCACATGATCCACAGGTTCGTGCCAAGGCACAAACCGGCCAGCTCGATTTGATATAGTGTAATACCAACCAACAGAAACCATCGGACAGGGTGTTCGTGCTCTTCAAAGTTAGTCGCCAATCGTGAGCCAAAATATAGTCCATTAATGCAGTGCATTACTGTACTGCCAGTGAGGTCCGCAGCCGACAGACCGTGCATTAATGTGATTTGAAATGCATGCATCAGTTCAAAAGCAATTTCAACTAAGGGTACAGCTACTGACTTCAAGGAGAAGAACCGCTACTAGGTCTAAGACGATGGGTTGCACTGATGGTGCAGTCATGTCTACAGACCATACATGGGCAGCAAAAGTCTCGAAAAGACACGTCGACGATATGTCCGCTTCGTGCAGAACGATAGGCCACGATCCGCAAGATCTTTTCGCAATGCCGGTTAACGGAAGATGTCCGCACACACAAGAAAGCTTCATGCCCCGGAATTTCTTTATCGTCCAGTGCATCCCCACAATCACGTGGCGACTTCGACCAAATCACAATGGCCTTGGATGGGGTCAGTTTCGGCCGTTGTGACAGGGGCCGGAATTGGTCACACTCATGCGGACAAGATCTCTCCTTATGACCGTGCTTGCTCGCCGTTTGTGTATACCAACGCACCCGGGTACACACTTTTGCACAAGATCTGCTATACTAGTTCAGCATCAATCGGACTACCACCATGGCACCAATCAAAGTGCCAAAGTATGCCGAGCTCCCTATCCAGGAGGGTGCACCACCTGGGTCATCATGGGGCGTCTTTGACCAAGATGGCAAACGTGATGTCTATGGGACGCTGAACTTCATCACCCCTGAAGCTGTCCTGCATGCCAAGGACGAGATCAAAGTGGGCCAGTCGGTCGTGCTCAAGTAAATCCGCCTATTCTCTGTCACAGTATGATATGGACGACGATAACTAAGTGCTATCACAGTTTGCCAATGCATCTCCCTTACCACCCATCTCGAATTGGCCGATGTGAGACGAAGCACACTCTGTTGGCCGATTGCCACGGCGCTCAATGTTGCGATGACGAGTTGACAATAAACACTCAAAGCAGCAGCCAGTGGGACGGATTATGTAGGTCGAACTGGCGACTTTTTGTACATCATGGTCAGGACTAACAAGTTGTGACGGCAGTACATTTTGCGAACCAGACGCAAGGGAAGTATTACAACGGAGTTCCTTATCACGATGCAGCCAAGGCTCAAACAGACAGATCACTCGGTATACAATGTAAGTCAAAGATGTGTCACGGCGATTTCCCATGCCACGGCTGAAGGATCCCAGGTCTTTCCGAGCGAGGTGGCATAGTAGCCCGGGGCGTACTCGTTGATTTTGTCCGCTACGCCGAGCGTAAAGGGATTGATTATAACCCCCTTGGGCCATATGCCATCAAGCTGCACCAGATCAAAGAGATAATCGAGGAAGAAAAGCTCGAGATACGACAGGGAGACATCCTATTCGTCCGTTGCGGGCTCTCAAAGTATCTTCGATCATACAAACCAGACGATCGTTCGCCGTTCGACAACCCCCAGACTCACGTCGGAGTTGATCCAGAGCCGGAGTTCCTCGAATGGCTATGGGACTCGAATTTTGCTGCCATCGGCGGTGATTCGTTATCCTGTGAGGCTGTCCCTGCTTATGATGGCGGTTGTAAGTCTATCCTATCCGCCCCACAAACGAGTCCGACGTCGTGCTAACACCACTTTCCCCAGTTGGCCTTTTGCACACTGCGGCCTTGGGAGGTTGGGGCATGATGCTAGGAGAGCTTCTGGATCTCGAGGCTCTTGCAGCTCTGGCAGAGAAACACCAGAAGTGGAGCTTTTTCGTTACCATCTGCCCTCTCAACCTCGAGGGAGGCGCTGCGACGATCGCGAATACGATTGCGATTCTGTGAGCACGACAAAGCCGTATGGTCCTGGCCATTCATTTTGTTCAGTGCACGAATACAACCAGTGAGGATATGTACGTTGTCTTAGAGTCTAAGAATTTCGAAACCCCAAATATACGTATGTACCGATTCATTAGCGAAGTTCATACATATGCTGTCTGGTCAGAGACAAGAGGCTACGGTGCGAAACCTGTGGTTGAAGACTGTGCCCAATATGTTCATTCGAGAAAATCTACTCTGTAAGATGTTCCTAATAAACTGGAATATATGTGTAGCAATGAAGTTTCACATCCAGTTGTACTGGTCGTGATGTCCATGCACCAACATCAACATCAGAATGCTGCGTTCGTCCTCTGTCAAACCCACCCGCCATACTTGAAAGCTTCGTTAAACCCCATCAAATCATTCCTCGCTCCATATTACCCCCAAACCTCTCGAAAACCAGGGTTTTCACAATTCTCTGCAAAATCAGACCCTCACTCATCGACGTACACATGCAGCAGGTCAAATCACATTCGATCATCTCAGCATATGAACCCTCCCTAAATAGAGCATATCTTCTCGAACCACCGATCACAGATCCGTCCGCGGCGTAAGACGAATCCACAACGGCCCCTTTTCCCAAAGATTATACGAGTTCTGATGCAGCCAATCCTGTGACTTCGGATCAAGAGATAGATCAAACCGGAATAGCACCCGGCTGAGAATGAGCTTCATCTCGGCATATGCCAAACTAAGAACGGGTCATTCAATGTCAGTTTCTGACTTGCTGGATCACAATCTCGCGAGAAGGAAACAGAGAGAAAGAGAGAGACTTACTTCTTGCCTAAACAGTTGCGAGGACCCATTGAGAAGGGTTGGACCACTGCAAGCTGGTCCTCAGGGAATTTGGAGCCTTCAATCCAGCGCTCTGGGAGGAACTCTTCAGGACGACGGAAATTCAGGAGTGAATGGTAGGCGGCTAGTTGGGAGATGGCTACAGCGGTCTGTGAAGGCGATTAAGTTAGCATACTTTCCGTCGAGGGGAACCAAAGATGAACGAAATGTAAAGGGACTTTTGGGACAGGACTTACGCCACCGGGTACGTATTTACCGTCTATAACTTCTCCTCCTGCTGGGACCACGCGAGGAAGGCCGGTTGGAACGGGAGGATAGCAACGGAAACTCTCCTCGACCACGGCAAGGAGATATGAAAGATGACCAGTTCTCTCGATGGTAATTTCATCTTCGGAGCGGAAAGCAGAGCGGACTTCGTCCGTAACCTTTTTCAGGGCTTGAGGGTTGGTGCACAAGTGATATGTGGCACCGGACAGGAGCGTCGCCGTGGTCTCTGACCCGGCAATGATCAACAGGTTGGAATTTACCTCAATTTCGCGTACACTCATACCCTTCTCGTCGTTGTGGCGAAGAATGTAACTGGTGAAGTCTTTGCGATCGACATTCTGCTGGAGCCGACGTTGAACCTTCTGCGATGCAAGCGCCTGATGCTCATTGCGCTTTCTGATCATTTCCTTAGGGATCAACTGGGTCAGCAGCTTGCTGAGCAGTGGCCAATAGCGAGCACACCGTAACCATGTTCCGGCTTTGATGCCTGCAAATATCATCTGGATCCAGGGATGGAGAGCGGAGTTTTCGAGCGAGCCGAAAGCCTCGCCGAATGCTAGATCGCCAACGATATCGAACGTGGTGAAGTTGTACCATGACACCATATCCAAGGACTTACCTGTCTTTGTTACTTCGGCGATTCGCTCGATGAAAAGATCAACATATTGTTTCATAATGTCCTCCTGCTCTCTCAGGGCACGGTCTGAGAAGGCGTGTGCAAGCAGTCTTCGGATGCGTGCATGATCAGCATTGTTAGACACGATCAGGTTCTCCTTGGCCAAAGTGCCGTAATAGATTTGATCTTTCGGCATCTCCGATTTGCCTGGACGGTGGCCATAGATCTCCTTGTATGCCTCGGGGCTTATAAAGGACAACTTGTTGGGACCAATGCGAACAACTTTGCCGTATTGCTTGTGAAGCTCGATGCAATGCGTGTGGTGCTGTCCTGAGGCCAAACTATACGTATACCACAGTACTGTCGCAGCAGCCTTTTTAGGCCCGGGGTAGCTGCTGAGCGGGTGAAAGTATACATTATACACCATAACAGATATCGTGTAAGCAGCTGTCTGCCCTGGCATTAGATCTTTCAACAAAAACATTGTGGATAGGTCCGGGCTTACCAGCACTCCCAGCGAGACAACAAGACCTGCCACCGAGCTTGGCATGATTGAATTCATTGCGAGATGGTTATGGCCTTACGACCACTGTATAATCTCAACAACTCTGAAGAACGACGAATGGTTTGGCACGTTTAAAATTGGCACGAGAGTCAATCACGATGATATTCTAGTATAAGATCTCTTGACCGTATCGAGCTCACCAAACTAGTCGACGTGGGGATAGATTCTGGAACAAGGAGTGGAAATACATTGTCGGAACACATTTAACAAGTATCTGTACATGTATTCCGGCCATTCGCTAAGCATCATTGTGGGGCATTTCAGTTGTCCGAGACACCGGTGTCGGGCCGGAGGATACCCAAACCCAGATCTTTGCTCCTTAACAACAGTTATGCATGCGATCTGTAATACGAATGAACCCTGTAGAAGACCAAAGAACGCGCATCTCACTGTCATGTACGCGTTCGGCTTTTATTGACCGAACCGCTAGCACGGCAGCATTGGAGGCTGAGCGTCAAGCCTGGAGCGGATCCCTGTGGAGAGGCTCCAAGCTCGAAGTTCGAGGTTGGAGATACAGCACACACAGGTGAAGGATACCGTCCTCGTTTCCATCATAGTAAGGCTCGATACTTCTACAAACAGACGCCAAGTAAAGGGTACGGTATCGATCGTTTCTGTGGTCTGCACGGTTCAGCCGCTGCCAATTAATAATCCTGAACTTTTCACAACTCAAATTATCCGTCTCAGTAACTCCCTAGTCACCATGGCCAACGAGCCTCAAGCTCGAAAGCCGCGCCCGCCATTCTCAGCACTGCCTCTACGAGAAGGCGATCCTCCTTATTCAGCTTGGGGTCTATACGGCCCAGACGACGAGCTCGGCACCTTGAACCTGCTAACCCAAGAGCGCATCCTCAGTGCCATCAAGGACGTGAGCACAGGCGAAAGTATCGGCCTTAATCTTCCACTCAATGTGCCAAACCCTCCCTCCCACAACCGCGTAGGATTTAATCACAAGATTAAGCATTCTGCTCCACGCAACGTCCACGATGATCTCATTGATATGAACACGCAGGTTTGTTGTGCCCCCCCAAGTTACGCATTGATTATGGCGTCGATTGTGATGATGATGATGATGATGATGATGATGATGATCCATTTGCAAGACTGACCAAAGCATAGTGCTCAACGCAATGGGACGGCTTCCGACACTATGGCTACCAGGCTGAGAAAGTCTGCTACAACGGATTGACCATCCCCGAAATATCAGGCCCCGAAGCGTCCAGCAAGCTCGGTATACATGGTAAGTTTCCCCCTCAAAGACACATACCAGCTCCACTCAGCTGAGTGAGTGGGTGAGTGTGGGTGACCGGTGCTAAGTTTGCTCCAGCCTGGTGCAAGCGGGGCATTTGCGGACGAGGCGTCCTGCTAGATTACGACCGCTACGCCGACTCACAAGGCATAAACTACGATCGTCTGGGAGGACGCTCCGTCAAACTCGATGAGTTACTCGCCTGTGCAAAGCACCAAAACGTCGAATTTCATGAAGGAGACATTCTCATCGTACGTTTTGGCTGGACAAAAGCTTATCTTGCTCTCGACGAGGACGGACGCGTGGAATGGTCAAAGCGGCGGCCCGTCACTTTGATTGGGGTACAGACGTCGAAGGAGATGGCTGAGTGGCTCTGGAATACAGGGTTCAGTGCTGTGACAGCGGACACCGTTGCCTTTGAAAGACAGCCCTTCGATCCGGTTGGCGAGATTGGCGGGTTGGAGAAGTACGGTCTGCACGAGCTTTTGTTGGGTGGCTGGGGGATGCCTATTGGTAAGTGTTTGTCGATCTGAAGATGAAGTTCTTCTTGCTTCATATGGCTAATCGAGTACAGGGGAGATGTGGGATTTGGAGGCTCTCAGTGAGGCTTGTGCAAGGCATAAACGTTATACATTCTTCCTAACTAGTATGCCGCTGAACATACCCGGCGGCATTGCTTCGCCAGCTAATGCCACCGCTATTTTGTGAAAGTGAACTGTAACGCGCCGAATTCGTTAGACCAAGTCCTTCGCGCGATGTTTCTCCATCTCCGCATGCAGTAGCGAGTACCCAGCTACAGCTATAGATATAATGAGAAACATAATTATGATTTGTCTATGGTTTTACATAAGCTTCGCCTTATCGTGACTGGATCTCCTTGCGGCACTTTACAGTAGTGATCAACATTGTGACTATTCGCAAGTTGAGACCACGATCAGTGCGTCAGCCAACTGTTTCTGTCTACCCTAGATTCACTATGTAATCATCCCATGGTGGTTCATCACTTGTGTCGTATGCCGGAATTAATACACAGTCGGGTCTCGAGATTTGTTCTTGATCTGAACACTGTTGTTTGGTGGTCGCTGCCTGTTGTGTCTCCTGCGACGGTTGAGCTTCCACGGTTGGGTGGGAGGGAGGTGTTGATGACTCTCGCCTCCTCTTACTTGTTGCTCTACAATGGTAAGCCAACCTTGCATCAACAGCCCTTAACGATGCTTTTGCAAACGCAACGGACTTGATGGCTTGCAAAGTCAGCCTCAAGGTCTCACGCCAAGCAGCTTCATCCACAGAATACTCTTCGGAATTCACATGATTGGCACAATCGCGGAAGCGCTCAATGCTATGGTAAAACTGCTGAAGCGGATGGGCTTGCATAGCCTCTTTCCACTCGAACAAAAGTAGTGGGGCTGCCGTTCTACACTTTATGACGTCCTGTAACCCGGAGTGATTTTCAAAGTGCTCGGATGATGTGGCTGATGGTGTTGAGTCTGGCGTTGGAGGTCGATAGCCTGTGAGCAACATCAGTCCTCCGCTGTCCATCCCACGTAGCCAGACTTACTTCGTGTATATGATGCTCTTCCATCATTTGGTCCAGCATACTCACAGCCATCGCGGTCCGTTGGATTCCCCAAAGTGCTCATCTCGCTGGTTTGAGATGGTGAATCGTGTTCCCGCGCCTCTAGCGAATCATGATGTAAAAGTTCGGAACCACCGTTGTAGTGGCTTAACCTCTTGGACAGCAGCACGCCACGGACTTTTCTGCCCATGTTGATTAGAAGCTGCCGGGTTTTCATGGTAAGATATGACTTACCGACCAGGCTGACGCTGACTGACAATACAATCTTTACGGTCGAGCGCGCAGTTGGTACACGGCCGTCCCGAATTCACAGTAAGGTCACACCGTACCTTTCGAGCTCTGCACCTCAAACAAGCTTTGCTTGCCCTCCTACGCTTGGGCTGTGAGACCCCTTCTCTGCAGCAAGGCTCTAGATCTTCTGTCGAACTGACCGGTGATTCCTCCTCAACTCTCGATACGCCGTTAATAACCAAGGACTGGTGTGAGTCTTCAAATGCACCTCCTTTCGTATCGTAAAGTGGAGACATGTTAGGTACAAGCTTGGTTGAATGATCGATTGACCTTGGTATAACGTCAGCACAGCGCCATTAGATACATACCGTCTGAATTGATCTGATGACGAGGCTCTTACTGCAATCCAATGCTGAAGAAGGAATTCCGGAAGTTCGGGTTTCGGGAAGCACACTGTGGTGAGGCTCAAGCTCACGGAACCTTGTTTCTGAGACGACCAAAGTCAAACGTAGCTTTGCTTGCTTTAACCTGGGTCGGCAACATTTGTGGATAATGACAGCTACTGACATTTCTGATCCTGTTGTCGGAGCTAACGACCCAAGCAATACGAGCTGTGCTGCTGAGCTCAGATCTTCGTCGACTCCACGATGGCTGCACAACAAACACTTGATCTTCAAGGGCGTTTCAAACAACTTCGTGGAGTATGGTCTCCGGAGTGGGAAGCATTGGCACAGTTGAATCCCGCATATCTGAAAGGGTACATCGACATCAAGACTGCCGCGCAAGGACGGGAACGGCTACCCGCGAAAATCCAAGAACTGTGCTTCATCGCAGTCGCTGCTTCAGTGACACATATTCATATTCCTGCCGTCAAAGCTCACATTCAGGCAGCACTTGCTGTCGGCGCATCAAAGGATGAGATTTTCGAGGTCATCGGGCTCACATATCTGCTTGGCGTTCACACTGTCACGCTGGGCTTCCCTATCCTTGCCGAGCTGATGACAGAAATGAACCTGAGTCTGCAACCGGGAACACAGTCTGGAGAGGCGCTTGAGGCTGAGCGCACACGCATCAAGGAGGCATTCGTCAAGGACCGTGGCTTCTGGCCTCCAACATTCAATGTCTTGCTGGACCTTGATCCGCAATTCTTTGAGCAATACGCGAGCTTCTCGGCTTTTTCGTCTAGATCTCCTGTCCTTGAGCCCAAGTACCGAGAAGTGATCATTTGCGCATTTGACGCGGCCACAACCCATCTCTATGGCCGGGGAACCAAAATTCATATGCGAAATGCCTTGCAGCTTGGGGCAACTCCAGAAGAGATTCTTGAGATGCTCGAAATTACGAGTTTGATGGGTATAGATGGCGTGTCTCACTCCGCTCCACACTTGCTTGAGCAGCTGGACGGTGGACAAGATCGTTGAGGAAGAAGCCTTGCGAAAGTGTGAGACCAAACACAGGATCCATTCGAGCTTCTGCAGATGTTTCTGCATGGTTATCATTAAGCGATTGAGGCGAGGCTAGGGTGGTGTCTATCAGTGTGATCAAGACATGTTTTGCAGGCCGTGCTGACTTCTTCGGTCATGGTAAAACACGCAGAATCTGAATCTCTAGATGTGTAGATTACACCAGCTTCGGGATCGGTAACATAAGGACGCACCTTATGAAAAACCTCGATTAACATGCTTGTCCTGTTTTTACATACGTATCTTGATGCAGCGTGAAATCTCTACTTTGCGTAACCTCCACAGTGTGTACGTGACAGTGAATTCGTTCGAGTGAACACTCTGATTGATGCTACAAAAAATAAAATATAGTCCTAGAGTTCAAATTTACAGACACGTATGTACGTACTTCGCCTAGTGGCTAAGACTCGACACATTCGTTCACCAAATATGCTGACCACCTCGGGGAGCACAAGCTGGTGGCTTCAGAGTGTGTTGCTGCAAATCGATACATTCTAAGCAAGAATCTGAACGCTGAGTGCACAGACACAAAATATATACATACCTATATACTGTGAGCTATAGCATTGATGACGCCAAAGAGAAGCTTCTTGCTATGCACCATCTATGGTAAGCATACTCCGCCCCAATGATGGTACTATATCTGGTTCTGGATTGATCACCGGTGGCTTGTCTACTGTGTCCAAATACTCCGTGGTATGCTCATTCCGCTCTTGGGCAAGCACCATGCCATTGCCCATCCAAGACATGTAATTGTTGTCCGTCTCCGGCAGGTAAGTATACTCGAAGTCCTCCCACCGTGGATTTTCGTAGCAGTAGGTAATGTGAAGTGCCGACCCCGGCCATATTGTAATCACCCGCCCATCTTCTTTGCCACGTTTCATCCATGACTTGCAAGGTTGAGTGTAGATAGTCTTGGTGAAGTACTTATCGACATGATCTACGAATTTGTTCACCGCGTCGGTCTTCACCATCAGGGATAAAATGTATTCTCGTTGTGCCTTTTGTACCGCTTTGATCATGTATTCACATGCAACTTCAAGCACGTGAATCAGTCCACCTGTGCCAGACGCGCCATTGGGGCCAATAAATTGCATCATGTTAGGCATTTCCGGGGGGAATATGCCACAGTAGGACTTTGGATCCGGGTCATAAACGTCGTTGAGGTCTCGTCCCCCTCTGCCTACAATCGGTGGGCCTTTGCGGCTTGTATCAAACCCGGTAGCACAAATGACGAGGTCGACATTCCGTTCTTGACCATCGACCGTCTCTATACCATGTGGCGTGAATCGCTTGATCTTGGTAGATATGAAGTCGACATTATCCTCGACCAGTGCTTCGAGGTAACCTGGCCCAGGCGTCAAACGACGGCAACCAGGCGGCCATTGAGGTTCCAATGCTGCCATAATCTCAGGCTTCTTGGCAAGTTTCTTGGCCATAGCTTCTCGGTTAATCTGTTGGAATTGTTGTTGAAGGGGAGATCCGTTCAATGTCACAAGAGCCGCTGCGTTGACCATCTTCTCGATCTTCGATCTGAATGCGGCGTAGGCTTGTGGATTGTTACCAAAATTGCTAAGCTCGTCTTTCGAGTGGTTGACTGGAAGTGTGTGTTAGTCATGATACAAAGGGGCCTGACTAGGACATATACTTACAGTTTCCCACAGCACCACGATCGCTGAGCTCCTGGCTGCCAAAACCGATGGGTGATATCCAAGTCTTACTTGCCATGTAATGGTCAACTCGTGCGGCGTAAGGTTGAATCTGTGGCAGAATCTGAATACCGGAAGACCCGGCACCAATCAAAGCTACATTCTTATCCTGCATCGAGTCCAAAGTGATCGACTGGTCCCAATTCGCAGAATGAACCATTTTGCCCTGAAACTGCTCTCGACCCTCGATCTTGGGCCATTGCCACTTGTTGAGAATGCCGGTTGCAGTGATTAAAAAGTCGCAATCGTCTGTGAATGGCTTGGAAGTGTCAGCCGCTATTTCTATCGGCCGTTGTGATGGTAAGAACATACCTCGCCTGTAGTAAGATTCAAGAGACTCAATTTCCATTTGCCGTGCTCCTCGTCCCATGTAGCGCTTTGAAACTCGGTCCTGAATTTGATGTAGCGATACACGCCATACTTGCGTGCAGTCCGCTTGATATAGTCTTCGATTTCGCCACCTTTGCAGTAGTACTCACTCCATTGGGTGTAACTCTCAAAAGTATACTGGTAAGCTGCACTTGGCACATCACAACGAACACCAGGGTAGCTAGAATTGGGTTAACTCGATTTCATAACAGGTCAGAACAACGTACTTGTTTTCAAGCCAAGTCCCACCCACTTCGTCGTTCTTCTCGTAAATGGTAAAGTCTAGATTACTGACGCGTTGTGGGAACCTGATACCGGCCAGGATACCTGAGAATCCTGCACCGATACATGTGACTTTGACTCGGCGAAGATCGTCTACACAGTGATTATAGAGAGGGGGCAAGTTCGTCAGCGAAGGGTCAACATAATTTGCGTTCGCTGCATATGTGCTGCCGACATCCTCAACGACCCCGTTTTTGGGCTCCGAAATGCTACCCATTGCTGACAACGAAAACAAATCTCAGTATAGTATAGAAGGAAAGCACAGATGCTGAGCAAGGCTGTAAGTAGAAGATGTAGAGGACTGAATATACCTTAAAATGGTCTGTTCGTCTCCAGTCATTTCCCGATGAATTGAGTGGTAAGCACGACACTTGTCAATTTGTTCCAATCAGCGCTATCAGCGGTTTCTGTGGGGCTTCAACGAAAGGGGTTTTGGGTCTGAACCTCATATTCCGGCTCGGAAATCGTAACAAGTTGTGTATTCCGCACTACCCGCACGCGCCGTGTCCATTACACGACGACAACTGAACACAGATATTTCGTCAACTGCAACCTGCTGGCCTCGAGCACATGACCATTAGTACTCAACTAACAATAAAACGAACGACACGCCACATCTAGGGGTAGAGAGAAAAAGTGTAGCGCCACCTGGTGATCATTCCATTCTGAACTTTACGAGTGATTTTCGTGTTTTCGTTAAAAAAGTTCCACGGAATGCAAATCAGCACGCGAATCATCGAGACTCGTGACACTGCCCCCCCGTAACCATCGCTGCCGTGGGAGTCACCGAGTGAACGGTGTGGAGGTTATAGCTCTGGGGCAGAATTCCGTGTTTTCGAAGGCTCAGGAAGCTTGCAATACTCAGTCAGTTAGTGTTACGGCAGCCGCTAGCAACCGGCGACGAGGGCACCGCTGTACAACCGTAGCATCCGGCAGTTGTAGCCGCACCTTCAACCTCTCTTTCCAAGGCCTTCGGGTAACGCAGGTCTTATGCCTACAGATAGCAGGCGCGGCACTTGCTACACACTTGAAACTCTCCAAGTGCTGAATCGATATTATAGCAATAGCTACTCCCTAGATCCGTGCAATCTACAGTTATCCTTATCATCCCGTAATACTGGCCGCTGGCTTGCAGGCACCTAGTCTAGTAGTCGGTCTTCCAATAACCGAGCTCCACTACAAGGCAAGACAAGACAAATGCTTGACTTCACATATATGAGTATGGTGTACTGCCGAGGTTACGCCAGAACAGGCCTAAGCCCCAGTCTTCTATCCGTAACAATACCAAAAACCGAGTTAGATAGAGTGATACAGAGAGGAGATGCATAAGGTACGAAGTCCGAATCCTTGTAACAGAAGACCGTATGTTGCGGTGTTATAATGACTCCTCTAGACTTAGTACTAGAGTAGTTCGGATTGATAATTATCTCTATCTCCGCTATATCTGACAAGTTAACTTTATCGATTACTAGGTATAGTTCATTAATCCTTCTTCATATATCAGACTATTGTTTCTCATTCGATACCTATGAAGTCTTGGTCTTAGGTCTAAATAGAGAATGATATATAAATTACAATAAAGAATCTCGCCCTCTAGTTATAGTAACGCTTTGAAAGTGTACTATGCTTAGCAGATTTCTCTATACAGTGTAAAACAAGATTAGGGTTGAGTCGATGATGCACAACATCGGTTCCTTGTAATGGAATGACATAGTAGCTAGGGTATTGTGACAGGTCAGTTCACTATAAAATCTAGCAAGAATTGCCTACTGTCTAGGTAGTAGTTTCGTTGCTTTACATTCTCGCCAGAATAAAAGGAATATTGACTGAAATTGGCGAAAGGTAATGCAGACTCATGTTTAAAAAGACGGAATTGCTCATTACATCGTGCCGAAGAGCTCATCCCAGAAGCCCAAAAGTCGAGACTACAAGCAGTGCAGCTGTTTGGACTCCATATCGCGTGAGAGGGATATTCAAGTCGAGTTTGTCATCTTCATGTTTTTCTGATTACCACTCGTACCTCGTGTCTGTTACGACACGTGGGACGACTTACACGAATCAACCACGTTTACTAGCTTGAGATCGTTCAGTCGTCAAATACTACCGAGGTTGTGATCACACCTTTGGTTGGGGTGCAAGAAGAGTCCGAAAGGAGCCAAGTTGTACATCGGCCAGGAGAATTTATAGAATTGACTAAGACACGGCCATCACAAATCCTTCAGGTGGAACACGATATCTGAACGTTTCGTCAATAATCTCGGACACGTTTGTTTGGCAAGCTAATGGATGCCTTCTTTGATTCGAAGGTCTACCTGGTGACGGGTGGCGCTCGTGGTATTGGTCTAGGCATAGTGGCTCTGCTGCTCGAGTATGGATCATATGTCTATGCGACCGACCTTGGGGAAGAGATATCGGCAGGGCTCAAGGCTCTCCCTCAAGAGAAATTGACCTACCTTCAAGCTGACGTTAGAAGTCGGGAGAAATCCAAGGAGGTTATCCAAGCACTCTTGACGAAACACCAACGTCTTGATGGCCTTATTAATTGTGCAGGAGTTTGCTTTCTCGAGGGGGAACTGCCAGGAGATGACTTGTATGATCAATGTTTCGACACGAATGTCCGGGGTACATGGAATCTAGGTACAGAAGCCCTGGCACAAATGAAGACCCAGAAGAGCGGTAGTATCGTGAATATTGGCAGTCTGTCAGCCAAGAAGGGGGTCGGGAAACTACCTCTTTACTCAGCGAGCAAGCATGCTGTGGCCGGGCTGACCGGGACATGGGCAGTGGACTTCGCCAAGTATGGTGTACGAGTAAATATGATTTCACCTGGTGAGTTTCGCAATATATCTCGGGGCACGGTGTCGCGCTGCATAATGCCTCAGGCCTAACACAGAGTCTAGGTCCAACAGATACATTTATGGTCCGCAATCCTCTCAAAACCGTGATGGGCCCAGTGTTTGGTGCCGATAAGACAGATGATGAACTCCTCGAGCACGTCGTTAAGACCATACCACTGGGTAGACTCGGCCAGCCCCGGGACATCGCCAACGCCGTTGCATTCTTTTTGAGCGACTTCTCCTCATGGATCACAGGACAGGTGTTGGATGTAGCAGGAGGACAATAACAAAGCAGTTCCAAGTATGCCTTTGTTTCGTCCACAACAAGATTGAAACACAGAGCTAGTAGGAGAATAAGACCGCTTCATTACCGGTTGCTGGGAGTCATGCCCTTGTGGTGTTTGAATTGTTGCAAGCTTCTGACATAATTGTACCATATGAAGACCTGGCGCGAAAGTCGTCCCGAAACCACTGATCACCAACTCAAGCCCGCTGGGCTCAGGTCATCTGTAGACAGTGAATGCTTTGAATGTTTGCGGACGTTGTAAGTGGTAGACCAGGTGTGTTCTCGGTGTGCAAAGAAACACAGAATGACAAGCGTCGAGTACTTCGATCTGACGCAATCCTTGTCCACTACATATTTGAGAATGTGATCTTTGAGTACTTGAAACAGAGGGCGAGTCTGGCAGTAGCAAATACAGAAATTCTCTGTAATATGCCTTACTTAATCCATGTTGTTTTAGTATCTCGATACTCTACCAACCCGAACTCACGCCCAACACTACTTACGCTACAGTGTAAGGTGACTGTAACTATTTCAACTGGGTTGCAACACAGATCGCTATTGTCAACCACTTCCTTCAGTCCATTGTTACTTGAGTGCCGATCGTGAGAATCGTGTTGACATGAAGGGTGCCTGCTTTGGCTTTTTCACCCACTTGCATGAACCCTCGCAATAACATTCCTAGATACGACATCAGTGATAGTGACAACATGTCAAACAACAACACTTCATTGCAACTTACTATTCTCTGCTGAACATATTTGATAACTTATAGACAGTGCATTCGCGATTTCGATAGCTTCTTCTTCAGCAGCCTGATCCAGGGCAATATAGTATCGCTAGATCATAGCGAATTTACGGGGTGGAAGATAGTCAGACATTGTGCCGGTCAGCAAACTCATGTGCCTCCGAAGACTTCTGAATTCAAGCAGCTCATGTGATGACCAAGAAAAACAATGGAATGGCTTGTTCGAGCTCAAAGAACGATATTGTTTCAACTAATATGTAGGCCCGGCCAAGCTAAGATGTAGAACAAGTGACTATCGAGGTCGAGAGCGTTATTAGACTCGGTTCACCTGAAAAGAGTTCCGATGGGTGTGGAATGGTGACCTATATCTATCCACGTTCAACAGGAAAGAGTAAGTTATAAGTCAATAGTTGTATGCCTACCGAAGTTCGAACAGATCCGCATATGAATAGGAAGATTTTTCGCCTCCTTTCACCATATCAAATCGCCGGCTGCTGGTAGAGAGTTCTCATGTACTCATTACTAAACATATGTCTTTCTTCGACAATAGTTCCGTCGCTCCTGGTGTACTTGACATCACCTTCCCCGAGGATTTGGTGAACTATCACAATCCCTCCAAGACGGGTCCACGTATAGTAGCCTCTACCATATGCAGTAAGCGTGGCATCGAGTCTACCCCTATCGGACACCGCCCAGACTTTCCACTTGTGTGGGTTGACCTGCTGGGTCTTAGGATCGAGCCAGAATCCCACCTCTTCTATCCAAGCTTTATCGCTACCGATCGTGAAGCTGGTTTCGCCATCAAGGTGAAGCATCATTGTTGAGGTGCGACCAACATCAGATGTCTTAATGTAAAAGGACATCTTTTCCCCAAAACTGCTAAGCCAATTCATGCCGCGACCCGACATGTACTGCATCCGCGCCGGCACGTGACCGGCCATACATATTCTTTCGTGTAGTCCGCCTGCTTTGCGAATCTTGTATGTCTTCCCTCTATGCGTAACAGTACCAGTCGCATCCAAGTGAATGATGAAAGCTCCATGGCCTTCGTCCTTGATAGTCTGCAGCGGCTGCCCGTTGAACATCGGCTGACTTCGTTGAGTGAGATAGATGTCTGTCGCGACTCCAGCGTGCTCACCACCGATATGCCAAGTCGGAGCTGTCGAAGTCATTGTCCGACCACCAGCAGCCCACTCGACCGAGTCTTCAGTGTCTTTGACTTTGAGCTCGCCTAGTTCGAAGTAATCCTCAATATTATGACCTTTTTGCGTGTAGGGACTATCATGCATAGTTAACTTCTCCTTCTCGTCATAGTCGACCATAATGAATGTCGTCTGGCAACTATCATTGTCTATGAGGATTTCCTCTCCAATCTGTCGATAGAAGAACGTCCAAAGGTGAAAATGTTCGCCAGTCTCGAACTGCCCTCGAACGATGTAGCCGAAGTCATTGAAAAGTTCTTTTTTGTAGTCATCAGGCACGATAGCTCTGTCGTTATCGAGCTTGAGCTCGTCGAGGCGTGAATCAAACCTGGCCATAAGAGGAAGTGTTTACTTAACTCGATTTGGAAGTCTGCGTCGAGGTGATACAATCGAAGCTTTATGAGGAGACAAGCTAACATACACCTCGAACACTACGTTCAAAAACCTTCAACCTCTGTAGCTGGTACTATCAGATATTTTATTCGGAATCGGCACGCCTGTACCGAGGGTTCGGAACCCCTGAGTTCAGCGATAGCTACCTCAAATTAGGTATTGTTTGGTCGGAGCCGTACAGTACAAGACCTTTCTCGGGCAAGAACTGCTCTATCGTTGGCTTACACTCTTATACAATTATAGTCCTATCAAGACTCGCAGAATGGAAGATTAAGTAGAGCCGGATCTGGTATGACTCCGATAATCCAATCTAGATATAACAAGCTAGACTTGTTCCCATTTCGTTCTATCGGATCTTAATTCTGTCCACTGGCTAGTTCAATTTCACGATCACGCTGGACTCTGCTATTGAGTGTGCGCCATGTGACATGCCTGAGCGTGTATCCAGATGTGTGCCTGGTCGCAAAGTGGTTGTGATATGGACGCTTAGCGCAACGAGGAGAACAAGCTTTAAGTGGTTGCGATATCGCTGTACAGTCTCTATTGGCTCTCAGTGTTAAATAGAGTGGTAAACCGGTAAAAGGTTGTACGCTGCCTAGAAGCTGGATTTAGTACAGTAGTAAGACTTCGACCAATGAATATTGGTTGTATAGTCAATTGGAGTCACACATGCTTGGGAAATACTTGATCGTGCCTTAAAGTGGGCAGGCAATTCGTAATGGAAGTTAACTTTCAAGGCCGAAGGGGACTACATACGAAGCCCTCAACGTGTGATTACAGCGGATGTGGTGTATGCAAACATGGAAGAAATAACATCCCTTTCCCACAACGAATTACTTATGTACTCGATTTGGAACTCAGTTGTGGCGATTCGAAGGTGACTGCCATTACCCATTTTAGTGATCCGTTTAGACAGGAATATGTTTTCACAAAGATATTAACATGTTAGAACCCTAACATATTTTGCTTTTGATGTTAAGAAGTGCACATGTATATTTTGACCACATGTGACGAATTCATAGGATGGGATAGGTTTCGACTCATCTTTACGTCAAACACCCACCAACAGGGATATTCGCACCTGAGACCCGAGCTGAGTCATCACTGAGAAGCCAGATTGCAATCCTTCCAATGTCATCAGGTTGAACCAAGTCGTGTCCACCAATATTGGTGGGTAGTTCCTGGCCATTTGGAAGGTCAAAAAAGTCTTGCAACATCGGTGTTGCAGTGACAGCTGCAATGGAATCAAATATCAGAGCCTTGCACCAATGAAGAAAGGTGGTAGAACGAGTGGACAGAAGGATAAAGATCTCAAAGAAAAGACATCGCAGGGCTGGAAGGTATGATGACTTACATGGTAGGATTCCGTTAATCCGAATTCCAAAAGGCGTGAGATCTTTGGCAAGTGCAGGCGTCAATCCTACAACTGCACGTTTTGATGTCCCGTAAGCGTAGGTGCCGCCTGAGTGGAGGATACCGGCTATGCTACCAATATTGACAATAGACCTAGGGGCCTTCGGGAGGGCTACCATTGCTTTGGCTACAGCTCTGGTGGAGTAGAAAATGCCGTTCAAGTTGACACCGATGATGCGTTCCCACATCTCATCGGTTTCCTCGAGGATGTTCGGTGGATTGCGACCGCCTACCCTTTGGGCAAGACCTGCACAATTTACGACGCCGTCCAATGCAGAATATTTAGCGATGATTTCGTCGTACCACGCATCAGTACTGGCGGATGACGAGACGTCCAACTTGCTGGTCAGTATCTCGGTACCTGCGTGGACTTCCTTCAATTTCTTCGTGACTTTCTCGAAATTGCTAGTATTGAAGTCCCCAATACACACTGCTCGGGCTTTCAGAGAGACCAGACGCTTGCAAGTTGCAAGTCCCATGCCGGAAGCGCCACCGGTGATTGCAAAGACTTTTCCCTCAATGGAGGCCATGACTTCGTGTACAAGAGCGGCAATGGTCCAGAGATACAAAATGTGGTCGGGTTCGAACTCGTCACAGGTTGGCTATGTTTCACCTTAACGGCGTGTAAGAAAACAACGACGTGTCCTGTAGCTAGGTTTTGCTACTCGAGCTTAAGCCTTGCCTATTTTTGGTAAAAGTCCTAAACTGTGTTTTTATTGAAACCATATGTGCACAGGCGGCCGAAACGAGTTCCAGCATGTCGCATGACGCTTGGTCCGCATGATACTACCGTGTAGCTACTGCAAGCACTTTTCCGAGCTGGATTCTTCAAGGTGTTGTTGGATAACCTGTCGGAGAAGAGAATTCCGTAGCAGATATCTGGACTACACCTTGCACACCAGTGTATCGAACCCCCTTGTCTACTTGACAAAGAGGCTGAAAAAGCCATGTTGAGGAAACTGCAGACGTAACAACGAGCCTTTGAACAGGACCGCGACCACTTCAAAGCTTACGCCTCTAGAATTCCTATCATATACGTCATCAATTGATACTCTCTCAGAACGACCACCAAAATCTGCACCACAAGATTTTGGGCAAAGAACAAGCGTGAAAATGGCAGATCAACACCAAAAAACTTTCAAACATGAATTACCATTGAAACTGTTCATCAATGGGGATTGGGTGGATTCGCTAGGAGCAAATTTCTTAACACTCACCTCCGCAGTTGATGATAGTGTTGTGACGAACCGTGAGTGCTATCTCATGGGACGAAACGTCTTTCTCTCTGCTGATGCACATAGAACTTTCCAGTGCGACTGCGGACGATATTGACAAGGCGGTTGCATCATGCGAGGCAGGATTGAAATTTTGGCAAGCTTTTTCTCTCGTAAAGACTGTCCAGCAGAATTTGCCGTTGCTTCATCACGAAACTATTGCTAACTTACCATGCGTTTTTCCAAGGCGAAACGACGAGACACGCTGCTAAAATTTGCCGACCTTCTGGTTGAGAATGCTGATAGATTAGCCTATCTTGAAGCCATTGTAACAGGTAAGCCAGTTACTCAGTGCCGAGAATTCGAGGTCAAGGGATGTGCCGAGAGTTTTAGATGTAAGTAGTCTGATCCAGAAGCGCCATGCGTGGAAGATTTCCCGATGTAGTCAAGAGCTCACCTATGGTTTCTTTGACTGGCAAAGACTATGCGGGCTTTATCGACAAACTGCACGGTGATCTCACAGTTACTGAGGATGGTTTTCTACGGGTAACAAGCTTCCCTAATCCCTACGAGTAGTGTCGAGTCTCAATTAAACTCTTACTAGGGAGTTTTACACCAACCACTAGGCGTCTGCGCGGCCATTATTCCCTTCAATAGTCCTCTGATCACTTTTGGGATGAAAGCGGCTGCTGCTTTGGCAACTGGCAACTCAATTGTGGTCAAGACAAGCGAGTACAACCCCTTTAGTGCTCTAGCGGTAGCAGCGCTTGGTATTAAAGCCGGATTGCCGCCGGGCGCATTAAACGTCGTCTGTGGAGCTGCTGAAGCTGGACAAGCACTTAGTATGCATATGAAAATACGAAAGATCAGCTTCACCGGTAGTCCTGTTATAGGCAGAAAGGTGCAAGCTGCCGCTGCAAGCTCGAACTTGAAGCGCGTCACGCTGGAGCTCGGTGGAAAGTCGCCAATATTGGTATTTGATGATGCCGATATTGATAGTGCGGTGGCAAATACGATGAAATTCTTAGCTTTTAATGGCCAAGGGTGTATACTTGGTACTCGAGTTCTCGTTCAACAGAGTAAGGCAGAAGAATTTGCGGAGAAGGTCACAGCCAAGGCAAAGCAAGCAGCTTCTGCTCTAGGAGCGGATCCACTGTCCCCAACGACTATGTCCAGTCCAATGTACCACCAACGGCAGAGAGATACCGTTCTCGAGTTTCTTGCAACGGGCAAGTCTGAAGCTACTCTTCTGACTGGCGGCGAGAAATGGGGAGACAAAGGCCTATACATCGAGCCAACGGTCTTCTACAAACCAAAGAAGGACGCCGCGATTGCGCAACGTGAAATCTTCGGTCCTGTGCTCGTGGTGGATGTTTTCGAGACCGAAGAAGAAGCGGTGGAGAAGGCCAACGATACCGAGTACGGCTTGGGTGCATACGCGTTCACGAGCTCAATTGATCGAGCTATTCGTCTCTCAAAGCATTTAGAAGCTGGTGCGGTTGCCGTCAACACAACGGCTGCGGTTCACCAAACTATCCCATTCGGCGGTTGGAAATGTGAGTTACTGCATCTGGCGCTGCGTTTCAGCTAGTCGATTCAGTCTACATGTTTGAGGTGGATGCTAACGCATATCTCTATAGCAAGTGGTATTGGTGCTGAGAATGGAGAGTACGTGCTACGGGCATATACACAACCGAAAGCAATCACAATAAAGTAAGTGTGTGAGCGGAATAGTGCGGCCGGAGGCAATTCACTCAGTTTCAAAACTTCTGGGCTAATCTCACTGGGCAGATTCTCAGCGACGCCATGAAAGGTCGAACCATAACGATATAGCTCAGACATGGGTGTCTTTATTCACAATTTCGAATGGCCATGGAATGTAACGGAACGTGGTGGTCAAGAACAAGTCCTTATCTGGTTAGAGGCAATTTGTGTCATCGGTAGGATTGAAGGAATCTAAATTGACCATCGGCGTCATCTCAGACAGCCCATTGTTTTGGTCTTCACGACCAAGATCGCCGTCAAAGAGTGTTTGATCCAGCTCCTTTATCAAAACCTCATCATACGAGTCTCCTATGTGTGAACATGAGTCGTGCTGTCGGCTTGTTTTTGAGTTAGTTTTCTAGTTAATGTGTTACACGCAGTGTAGTGGTCTACATTTGGCAACTATGCTGCATGGAATTTCGAGCTGAAGTGTAGGCCGGGGTGATTCCTCTCATGACGCTGTACCCCTTGTTTAATGCTTTGATGGCATGTTTCCGAAGCCTGAAATCTGTTGTCACGCGCCCACCTTTGACGGTATTTGGGACAGGCCAGGATAGCGAACTCAGCAGGAAGAGCTCAAACAGGAAACTATCTGTTGGTACGAAAAAACGGGTGCGGTAGTACATGTTAATGGTATCAATCAATGCCTTGATTAATTCGACGCTTTCTTCCGCGGCAATATCGCTATATGAGTCAGATACTTTGTCTCCGATACGGCGCCATTCGAGAAAACTCACTGCTGATAGAATTTTAACTTTCGAGACCAAAATCAACGAGATGACCAGGGTTGAATAGTGGGACATACTGAGCTAAGTCGAATGATACCTTCTTTCCGAAGTTCGCCCCACTCAGGTTCGATTTCCACCTCGAATTCCTGAATCTTCAGCTCGGCCCTAGATCTACGGGTCTACATCTAGTTGCCAGTCCTCACATAGATGCAAATGTCCTGTCAATTCGGCTCAGTAGCAGACAGCAGCATCTTTACCATGTAGGCACGGTATACCACGGCCTAACATACCCAGCATGGGACGGCATTGTACAGCTAAGAGGTCAGATATTCAGACGAATCGGTGGATCGATGACGAGGCAACATCTCCCACCGATGTAGCCGCTTAGAGATCCGTCGTGAAGTGACTAGTAGTTAATGTGGAAGGTCAATAGAACGTTGTTTGCACAGGAAGCTTTCAGTCGTGGAAGAGACTAGCGGGTGTCATCCATGGTTACTTGGTGTAATAAAGAAGTGAC